>JAYMTK010000049.1:0-45376 GCA_036897405.1 Pelargonium myrrhifolium | reverse complement strand
TTTTGAGAAGGAATGAGAAAAAAGAATGCTTTCATATAAAATAAAATCAAAATTATATTTGTTTGTGAAATGAATTTACTATGTTAATATGTAATTTAAATGTACAATAAACTATTATTTTTTATATTTTATCATACCTTTAAACTATACGTAATAGAGATTAACTTAAAATCACAACTAAAGAATCAAAACATTTCAAAGTCATAAGTTATTTGTTGATGACAATAGTAAGTTATTATATATCACATTAGAAGAAAAAGAAAAGTAAAAGTCCCACATTGATACTCAAAAAAAAAAAAAATGAATTTGATTGCTATTACATAAATTGATCACTTGTCCCACATCGGAAAAATGAAGAAACAATAAGAGTTAGAACTACTATAAAAGACTTACTATACCTATAATACTTTAGTTAAAGTGTAATAGTAGAAAAACTCTTAATCTACTACTTATTACTTAATTTCATATATGAAACTATTACTAAATGTTATTAGTTAATAACAAATTTTGTTTAACTCCTAGAAAGTGAAAAGACATAGCTCTAGAATTGCTCCATTTGAATAACATAGCCTATGTGGCACTCTCATAGTCATTTTCCCCAACTTTAATATACTATAGTATGAATTTGAAAAATTTGGAAAATTTGTTTAGTTGAAATATTTTTTATTTTCTATCGACTTTATAGTAAAATTGACTCTAAATTGATAAATAAAAATATTTATGCACAATAAATTATTCGTCAGAGGTAAAAAAAATAAAAATGAGTTTTCTACCTAAAAAAGTAAAAAATATTTTTCTATTTTCAAAATATTTTAAAAAGCTTTGCAACTAATTAAATTTTCTAGTTTACTCAAAAAAAATTTCCCAGTTTTCTAGAAAACTTAAGAAATACTCCACTACAAAACAATCTCTTATATTTCTAATTTCTTATTCAGATTAAAGGTCATGTAGGTTTCTGATCTTTCAAAAAGTCATCGATTTAGTATCTCAACTTTGAATAAGCCACTTAAGTCCCTAAACTTCAAATAACTTTACTGACGTGGAGTTGACATGTTATTCATAAATAATTAAATACTAATTTATTACACACGTGGCACTGACGTGGAATTTTGAAAATAAAATAAGATTAAAATTGACACGTGAAATAATGTTATTGGTTCATAATATTATTTTTTATTAATTTATAGGGTCATTTTACACATTTTTCCTTTTCACATTTGTTGATTTTAATTTAGTCTTATTTTTTAAAATGCAACGTTAGCGCCATGTGCGTAATAAATTGATATTTAATTATTTATAAATGACATATCAACTCCACGTCAATACAATTAACGGTTATTTAACTCAAAGTAACAACAATGACATATCTGACCCAAAATATTGAAGTTCAGAAAACTAAGTGGCTTATTCAAAGTTGAGTAGCTAAATCGGTGACTTTTTGAAAGTTCGGCAAAATACGTAACTTTTATTCTCCCATATTTTGATTTTTAATTTGTTCATGGGCAGCATCTATTTGATTTGTGGCCCAATTATATGATTTGGGCTGTCAATGAGCCCATTTGTGTTATTAAAATATCCTTAAGGGCAGCCCAAGAACCAAGATGATGTACTATCAACCGGCCACCGGTTTTCACTGGTTGAACCGGCTCCCACCGAATTACACACTAACCGGTTGGGGAAACCTCCGACCGATCCGGGTTTTTAAAATTGGATTGGACCAGTTTGACTACTGGTTTGAATAAATTGTACTTGACTAAACCCTACTAAACCCGGTCGAAAACCGAAACCCTACGCAAAGTCGGTTGAAGTCTAAATACTACCGCGTTTCCTCTTCTTCCTCTTTTGGCGGAGGCTGAGCCTGAGACAGAGCTTCACTCAACACAACTGTAACTCTGCGTCAGTGTTGCGCTCTCTCCTCGACCCTTTTCATCTTCGTTTTCCTTTACTTTCTCACGAACCAAACAGCACCGACTTGCTCAACCTAACCATAAACCAATGGCTACGTTGTCGCACGCCCAGGCCGTCAAGTCCCTCAACAAGTCCACCGGCCGCCGCCGCTTTGTTGTAAGCTCTCTCTCACGCCCTCTTTCAATTGCTACCTGTTGACTTCACTTTGTTTGGCTTCACGGAGAACTGAGAGAATTCGAAGGGAAATTTGATTTTAGTTTTCGCCCTATTGGTTGTAGCTGAGAGATTAAGTAGGACATTTTGGTTTTCAATTATAGAGGTTTGTGCATGGCACATTAGTAATTGTTGTCAATGTAGGATGTTTATGCTAAACTAAGCTTTAATGCTCTTCTAAGATGATATGATTGGTTCCTTTTTCAATGATTGGGTATTATGTTACTTGTGCTTCCTTTGATTGGTATTGGTTTATATATTGATTTGTTTTGTTGTCGTACAGTTCAAGAATTTCTCTCAGAGAATAGAAGAAATTGATATCAATGTCTACGGAAGCCTGGATAAACATAACTCTGAGCCATCTGAGGGGTCTTGCTTTCTCCGGGACTGTCTTTTAGAATGGAGGGTATGCCTTCAATCTTATTTATGGACCCGTTTTGGAAGGAAATATTCACTGATGTAGCTGTGTTCCTTCATATTGTCGCAATACAGGAGTTGAATACTGCAGAAGATTTCATTTCTATATATGACGAAATCATGCCCTTGGTTCAGACGTTACCCTCAATACTATTCCACAAAGATTTGATACTCTCAAAACTTCTTTCTAGATTGCAAATGAAAGCAAGGCTGTCACTGGAGCCTATTTTCAGGTACACTAAGCCTATTTCTGAATCCTTTCCTTTTGGGTTGATTTGAATGTGATTATGTGATCATTTACATAGAAGGTTTGAAACTGTACTTGATAGTCTAATCCTCTAAAGGCAGTATGGTACTTGAATGCTTAGTGTTCTCAAAAAAAAAATCTTGGCACGCTTATGGATTTTTCCTAAACAAAAAAGAAATTATAACTCATAATCAAAACATAGGAAATTGAATTGTTAATCAAATTAGCCAGGTTTGCGTAATTTACTCCATTAATACAGGTGAAACCTTAGGTTATTTTGTACAAAGAGGCAATTGGTCAGACTCATGTTATTTTTCTATGGTTTTATTCATCCTTCTTTTTATAAACTTGCGAATACTGCAACATATCCAAACGCTTGCTGTTGAGCTTTCACATGGTATACTGCAAAATCGTTTGTCTTCAAAAGATTATCAATAAGATACTTCCATTAAAACTATGGAATATATTGTGCTGGACTTGACATGGTCTTGACTTCTCTCTCATTTAATTAATTAGACGAGTTAGGTAGCAAATGGTCCCGTAGGAAATAAAAATTGTTGCCACCAAGGAGGTTGAAAATCCATCTAAAGAACCTAGGACGTTAGCATACTAGGGAAAAAAGAAGTGGATGTAGTGGATTGGAAGAAGTGGCGAAGTATCTTTCTATACTGACTATGCATTTGTTTGACAACTTTAACTGCTGGAAATCCTGCTCTAAACAGTTACTGACTTCCTTGGTTGAAGTAGAGAACTAAGGAGGTGGTTACTAACATGTTCGGTTCAAAACCGTGCCGTATGTGTTGAACCAATTATGATAAATTTAGATAAGTTAAACCTGTTTTAGAGATTAAAGATTATTGTTTTAAGATTCATTTATTTCTATAAATAACAAGCAATAGAGAAATTAAAGTTGGTCTTCTCTACCTGTGAAACTAGTTCTATGGTTTGCCAAACAATTCCTGAATGATAGTAGGGAAATGAAACTCCTGTTTGACATGGGCTGCTCTGATAACTTCTAGTTTGCCTTTCTATCCGCTATGAGAAGAAAACCGCAGAATGGGATAATTCCGATACAAATGTTACCCTCCCTCGTGTAATGTTTCCACCATTTCCTTGTTCTATAATGCCTTTAACCATAACTTTATGTGATTTGAGACATGATATGCTATGCCCTTGAGATTAATATGACTGCCTCACGTGGTTTATGCGAAAATTGTTTTTGTGTTTGCTTTAACAGGTTGATCGCTTCTTTATCCAGAGATCTCCTTGAGGATTTTTTGCCGTGAGTTCATTTCCCCTTCTATTAAGTTTGTTATGTAGGCTAACAAGGCCTTGTGCTTGGTCTTTTATCTCTGTACTTACTTCAATCAATTGGGCTGTGAATAGATTCCTAACTGCTTCCTGTGCTTTGGTATATGCACTTTCTTAGCATAGGAACTGTTAGGCCTAGTTGTAATTTTTGTTTAATTTATATGTTTTCAGGTTTTGAGGGGTTAAAGTTACCCTCACTCATGTATGTCACATAACTTATCATAGTGGATTATAGCACCCACGTTCTGGTTCTTGTTGCATAACTATAGGGTGGTAGATTTTGATGTCGTGAAATTATCCGTAGATATCTGAAAGTTCACTTCATTCAATATTTCCTCATTCTATATATATATAAATATTTTTTTTTGGGGGGATGGTTTTTGGTCAGATTCCAGAACTTGTGATGAAGGAGATGGTGTGTGTATATATATATATATATATATATATATATTTATTATGTGTGCTTATGTCAATCTTACTCCAGACAAATAATATGTTTGAAAAAGATGGATAAATGCTTATTATGCTGCAGATTTATAAGGCAGAAATGGATAAACAAATTGAAAAAGGTTTTATTTCTTCTCGATTTTGACTTGTTATTCTTGAACTTCTGCCAGCTTTTTGCCGAAGATTGTTGATTCATTAGTGTCTCTTCTCAAAAGTGGGGCTGATCGAGAGCCAGAGATTATTGAGCAGGTCTGCCTTTTGGTTCAGTGAAGTTCTTGAGCTGTCAATTTCTCTCTCTATGCTCATCTTATTTGGATATCTTGCTTATTATAATGTGGACCTTGTTCTGCAGATCTTCACGTCATGGTCATATATGATGATGTATCTCAGGGAGAATTTCAAAGAGAAGTTAGACATAATTAATGTTCTGAAGTAAGTTATATGTATTTTTACTGATTTGATTTTGTGGGATATGGTCTTTCATGCAGATGTTTTCCCTTTTTCTTGTTTCTTTCTGGTTTGCTGAATAGAGGAGAGTTCAGAACCTTGGTACTTTTGATGCGGGAAATTTTAGAAGAGGCTTTAATCGTAACAGTTGAGTTATGAGTTAAAATAAAATGTAATAAAGATAATAGATAAGAGAGGAAAGGCACAAAAGTTTGACGTTCTTAGTAGCAATATGTAAGGTACAACATTGTGAGTGTATTTTGCACTAGTACATGGGTAGGTAGTTTTGATGGTGGAGTTAATGGTGGAGTCAGGATTTGACTCTAGGGAGAAAACTTGTAGGCACATCAACTCTCTAATATCATACTCCAAAGAAAATCAAGACGACACTTTATAATGGTTTTTAAATAAAACAACATAATGAACTGTGTTCAATCTCATTGATATTATTTTATTCATATGAAAATTAAGTATCATCAAATTATCTACATGAACAAGCGATTTGGTTCCTCACATTGCCCTAAATGTTTTGAAGATATTGTACTTGTAACTTTGCAGTTCATGATTAAGAAAAAAATTAGCTTAGAAATTAAATAATTTTGAAAATATGATTTGTTTTTGTGGAATACATAAATGAACCTGTGGAGTAATTCCCCATTTAAGTTATGCTTTTGTAATTTTTCGTTTTTCATATTTACTTGGAAAATATTATGTATATTTATACTCATATAAAATTCATACTTAACAAATATTATCATGTCTTGTTTTCTTTTCGAATATAGAAACATACCTAAATTCGTAGTCTCCTACAACAATGAGACAAGCAAGTGTCATTTATAAAAAGCAAATTTTATCATATATAATATTTTCACCAAAAAACTATATTAATTTTTTTAGAATGTGATATGTTAGTTGAAATAGGAAACCTTGATGGGAGAAGTCAAATTCTATGAATGTAAAAGAATCTAAAGACTTCTATAATATAGTTATAAACATTTGACAGTTGAAATTTTCTAGGTAACTTTCATTCTTCATCCCTAATGTAATGGGGACAATGTGCAAATAAACCCATCCCTCTACTCCTGTATGGAAGTTGACTAATTTGATTTCAGTCCTTGTGCTCTCCTAATTATGACAATTTCAGACCTAACTTTCAAACATGTGTTAATCATAGACCAAGGATCTAGCTTATTAAATTATGTTTTTTATTTTACGTAAGACAAAGGATTAAGTTGATATTAGATACTTATTTTTCTACCTTGAAATTTGCTGAGGACTGTATCCATATCTATTATACTTCCAAGACTATTCAACTACTCAATATTCATTGTATGTGCTCTTTTTATGCATGTTCAGCTTGTTTATCTTTTCATATATTCTTCCTATTTTGCAGTGGCACAATAAAATTAAGGTATTACCCCAAAGATTATGTCCAAGAATTTATGGCAGAGTCAATGTCATTCTTGCTGAGGAATTCACCTGAGAAGCAGCTTAAAAAAGGTATTACTGTGCTTTAGTTTTTTCAATATAGTCGGTAGAGAATTTATAGTCGAAGGATTTTCTTTTATCAAATGATGAAACTGCAAGAATAAATATAAAGAGTGTAACATAGGAGGTAAATTAAGTTAACATGGATTATGGGTTGGAGTAGCAGAGCTTAAAATTCCTCTCCCCTATACCCCTGCAATCTTGTGCAAGTACAATGTTAAAATACAAACCTTTTTGTTTATTCTCGATCAGTGGCTTTTCTATCTCACTATTGATTAGTGATTTTATTGGCAATAGCTTTTCTTATCAATATTTACATATTCTCTTCACAAATGGAGTTAGTAGGTATACCCCTCTTTTTATAGGTCTCTATATTGGAGCTTGGTTTATAAACAAAAGTGAACATTATCAAAGTTTCTAGTTCTGGATTGACAACAAAGCATGTGGCTGCTTGCTGATGTGACCTTTTAAGGATGTGGATTTATATATGGCTGGTTTAATTTTAATTTTTCGCAAAAGGTGGATAGTAGAATAAATCACTATTTTTTCCCCTGCTCGCTTTGTTGTTCAATTGCTATATCCATAAGTTCTTCAGCTCTAGTAATACATGATCACCTTTCTTCAATGTCCATAGAAAAATATTCATCATTATGATATGGGATTCGGATCCATACTTAATTTTTGATGAAGATATTAGAGAATCTCTTTTATGTTTAAATTTGACAAAATTCTAAATAGCTTTCTAGATTTTTTTTTTTTTTTTTTTTTTTTGGAGGTTATTGCAATCTATTGTATATTTTAGGTTGGCCAAGGGATACCAAAGTGAAACAACTCAAGAATAGTACTCTATCCTGCACAACATTTTCTACAATATTACTCGCCAATTTCACAACTCCTTTCTCTTTCTCCCATTCTTTTTTTATTTATTTATTAATCCCTTTAAAGGAAACATGCTGATACTGATTTTTCATTTGGATAAACATGAAGTGTTTTTTAGAAGTTCCTATTAGGAGAATCTTTTAAGTGTTATAAGCTGTTCCAGTTAGCCATCAATCTTACTATGTTGCAATTATAGTGATGTATTATGTTGGCATATGAGTTATAGCAAACTTTTATCTAACTAATATTATAGTGTTTTGAGGATTGGGGGTGGCTACTACCACTTCTACATCTCTAAAAAGAATTTCTCAATATGTTAAAGAAAGTTCATACTGCTCTAGTAAAAAAAGTGGAACAGTAGTCAGGTTTTCATCTCAATTTTGGTTGGCTAGAGATCTCATTGACTGTTCCTCAGTTTTGGTGTCTGTTGGTATGGAAATGATAAGCATGGGAGTTTGCCAACTTTTATGTAAACTTGAAGGCTGGGCAGGTCATGCATAACGGTCCTTGTAGGTCATGTAAATAGTAGGAACTTTTCATTTAACTTTTTGTTTCATTAATTGCCTTAAAAGCATATTAAATCGTTATTTTTTTTTCCTCATTAACGTACTTATTCAGTGTGGTGACAGTGCTCTTAATTTTTTTATCACTGAAATTGAACAGGCATTAGAAAGGTCCTGTTAGAAGTTGTCAAGAAACCGTTGGATACAAGAAAATCTGGTGCTAGTGCTTTACTATGTTATGTGGTGAGACGAAACCCAACAAGTTTCCACTCAAGGGCAGGACTGGTTTTGTTGTTATTGATGGATAATTCAATATTTGATATAGGTGATCAAATCAATCAAGGCAAGCTCCTTCTCTTCAAGCTCATATGATACCTTCTTCACTTTGTTTTTGCTTTTATACTACTTTTGTTTACGCTGATTTGGATTTCATCAACATAGATGTCTTTGCCTTGAGATTCATCAATATTACTTATCACTAAAGCGCCTTTATTTGCAAGATGATATCTGCATGCCATCTTCTCCATTGAATTTTCTTTGATGTTGTAATTGATTACTTTGTTAAGTGTGCTCAATTTTTTTACGTCTCTCTCTCTCTCTCTCTCTCTCTCTCGCAGGTTCAGAGGTTATTGATGTTGTGATTGCTGCCTTTCAAAGATTATGTGAGGAGCTTGAGCCTGTCGAGTTAAATTTGTTGTGGGAGTGCATGTATCAGAAAATAACTGATTGTTTAAGCAGTAAGACTGTAGATTTAAGCAATGGTGACTTGTTGCTCTTAAATCGACTATTATTGCTGCTTATTTCTTCTATTAAGATTAATAATGGGCGCAAGGTTTCTGGTAAGTTGTTTCAAATGTTGGTTCCTTTATTTTATTTTGTTTTATTGTATATTTATGTGGTTGTAATTGTCCAATTAAAACTGCTTATGTTTTATCAGATTACCAACCAATGCTTAAGCTTGTGGGATTGCTTGTCCGGATGTTTATCATGCATTGTGACATTGTGAAGGGAGGAGATATTCTGTCTGAAATAGTTGATAAGATATTGCAATTAATACTTTTCGTTCTTAACGGGCTGTTCACCTCCAATGATGTTTCCACCATCTCAAGCTGTTCTTTGCAATGGGCTCCAGTATTTGAGTTAAGGAACCCGAGGTATCCTTTTTTCTTCAGAAAAATAATATGACCCTTGTTGTCTCTTGTTACTTGGTTGCTATAACTTGAATGACGTTTGAAAGAACTAGATGTTGCTTACCTTAAGCCTTAAGGTTGTGTTTTGATTCTTGAATATGATTTAAAATTTGGGATTTAAATACAAAATCTAATGTTTGGAAAACCGTGGTATTCAAATGGCGTGGTAAGAGTTATCTCTTGAAATCCCATGTTTTGGGCATGTTTTAAATTCTTTTGGATTTGAGCCAAACCAAATTCTGTGCATCCAAACATTAGATTTCAAATCTAGGATTTCCAATCAAATCCAAGAATTTAAACAGATTATAAAGGATGTATGAAATTGTCGTCATTTTCTGCATTTTTGTCTACCTAGCTATATGGTTCTTCACATGCAAACACTAAACTAGCTTTGAATATACATGTTCGGTACTGTAAAATCAATGCAAATTGGCATACAAACTTGTATAATTTTTGTGACCTCCATGCCTGATCCCTCATTTTTAAAACATATGCACTTTCGGGAAACTCGAAGGAAATGTAAAATGTGAATAATCTGGTGAACCTGTGAGGTTGCTGCTTTGTAACCATGTCGTCATGAATTTGAGTATGGGGATCAGCCGAACAACCTCTCTAGAAAACCAGGGATAGGGCAGCGTACAAAAAGGACCCCCCCAACCCATGATGGTGGGAACCTCATGCACTAGGCCATTTTTCTATACATGTAAACAGACACTAACATATATATGGAGATAAATGTTTGGTACTATAAAGAAAATTAACTTGTATGTAGCCTCCATTCTAGTGTTTTGGAGCTGCCACATCTGACGTCTCTTTTTAGTTGAGAAACAACTTGCCATGTCCATAAATCATTCGTATTTGGCCTTTACCTCATTATTTTTGACACTACTGTGCTTTGGGTTTCAGTTTGTTGACTTTTATTAGAGAGCTGCTGCAGAAGGATCCTTACATAGTACAAGTATTCCGACTTCACATTTTACGGTAATATCAATGGATCTATTGTTTCTGTATGCTTTGTACGGTTTTTTTACATCAGAGTTGATTTTTGTGGGCGGATCTGCAGGGCGTTGAATGATTTAATAGAAACTTCAGATGAAGAAGTCATATATCTGTTGCTCTCCTTGTGTGAAAAACTGCAAATGGAAACCCAAAGCTCCAACTTTTTTGATGGAATATCTGATGGACTTTCAAGGCTTTGTGGTTATTTGGAACAGACCATTGACAATTGGATTGGGGTCATAAACAATATCACTCACTGGGATCTATCATCTACTCAACTTTGTGAGGCTGAGTTGGCTAAACTTTATGGAGCCATTAGATGCTATCCTTATATGTTAGATGGCCAGCCAGATTCAACCTCTTTATTGAATTTGATAGATTCTCTTGATCGGCTTCTAAAGATGGAATCCAGTAAGTTGCTTTTTCTTTTCATGAGGTGCATTTAGTTTGCAGTTTAATGCTTGCACACAAATTCTTGTTTGCTGTGTTATAGTGGCATTGAGGACAAAATACATAATGAAATGGCCTTTTTTGTTAAATGTATTTATTGAGACTTTTGACCAGGTCATTGATTGTAATGTTGTGTCATACCTACTTACGTTTTGGTTTTTTATTTATCAAGATTTTGGCTATCTTAATGAATTTGGTTGGTTCACTGTAGAAATGCACTATTCTGTACATTCTTAAATCACATTCTACAGTTTTCTTGATTTGCCTTGGTTTATTGAATTTGAATGTGTCATATGTTAAATTTTCATTCAGACAGGATTGCTGACATCTCAACACAGGCTTGGCAAAGCATAATAGCTGTTGCATTGAATTCCAGTTTAAAGTTGAGAAATGGTGGAAAGTCTGGACCTATAAACATGAGCAAATTAGTGCACCTTGCAGAAACATACAAATCATCTTCACAAGTATTGTCTGCTGTGGCCGATTGTTTGGATATTATGGACAGGTGATTTGATTTATATATGTCAACAATTGGCATGTTTTGTATAGCCTCATTTATTTAGCGTTTATTTATAAGCTGACAACCTTCTGTTATCTCAAAAATGATAGGTCTATATTGCAAGCAGACACAATCCATAAGACATATGATCTTGAGCTCGAGGCTGAGAAGGCAGTCTGTGCACTAAACATATTTGCTGATAATTTGTGCCACTCTGACAAGAAGATTCGTATTTCAACCTTAAGAATATTGTGCCATTATGAACCTCTGTTTTGTGAAAGTTCTACAGTTGAACCAGTTAAGAAAATGAATTCTGAAATTTCTGGAACTAGACACGTGGATAGCCAGGGCATCAATGTACGTGTAAAATGCACTTGCTAGTTTCTGTTCTTGTTATTGGATGTCTTGCTCTAATTTGTTTATCAATGGTTGCTTTCCTTCCAAATGTCAGGTTCTTCAAGTCCTTCTCTCTATTGAATCAACCCAGCCTTCAATCTCAAGCAGCAGGAAAGTTGAACTGTTGATCTCTAGGATACAGACAGGCCTCTCTGCTGGAAGGATATCTGAAACGTATGTACTCCTGATTTTGAATAGCTTAGTTGGTGTTTTCCAAAACCGTTTTAGTGGTTTTTGGGGTCCAGCAATCGAGTGCCTTGCAGTATTGGTTAACAAATATGTTGGACTTGTTTGGGCTAAATTTATTGGGCACCTTGAACATTACCAATCAAAAGTTCAGACATCTGATGACCAACAGGACAAAGTGAATGCTGAGTCACCAAAGAATTCACATGGTATATACTGTCATTATTTTTCATTTTTTTCCCTTCCTGACTCTGTTTATGCTATATGGTGGATGGTCTTATGATTTTGATTTTTACTGCTGATAGTTTATATTCAAATGCTTCGTCTTAGGGTCTTGAATTTTTTGTTTACAGTTTATATTCAAGTGCTTTTTAAGAGGCAGAGAGGAGAAAAAAAGATTGTTTAATTATTTAAATAACTGTAGAATTAAATAACCATACTGCTTTTGTATATTGCTTTGGTTTTCACTACTGAACTTCTTCACTGCCATCTGTTTTCAGGTCTGGTTGAGCATTTTAGTGGTTTTGTAAGTACTACCTCTGACAGCACACCATGTGCAAGAGTGTTGTCATTGTTGTTGGAAACCTTACAAAAAATTAGTCCTGTTACTGAATCCTGGTCTCGACAAATTATCCCCTTGTTCTTAAAGTTTTTGGGCTACAATGGTGACTATTCTGAAAGGTACTCTTCTGTATATTTCAGCCTGTAATTGGACTTTTATCTTCTGAATTCTGATTCATGAACTTGCGAAGTTTTCACAGATTATAGGACTGAAGTTGGTTTACCATTCTTATTTGTAACTGCAGTGTGGGTCAATTCAATTCACATGTTTGTAAAGGTAAAGAGTGGAAAGGTGTTCTTAAAGAGTGGTTAAATTTGTTGAAACTAATGCGGAACCCTAAATCCTTCTATAATAGTCAGTTTCTCAAAGAAGTTCTGCAAAACAGGTCAGTATATTCCGAAATGATGTTTCTCCTTTATCTGCCTGCCATAATTTTCGTAAGCTAAGTTTATAGTATTTTCTTTCCCTTGTTTGAGTGAGTTCCATTCTGGTGGTTTTAACAGGCTTCTGGACGAGAATGATGCTGAGATACAGATGACTGTTCTTGACTGCCTATTAAATTGGAAAGACAATCATATACTTGTTTATAATCAGCAGCTCAAAAGCTTGATCAATTCAAAAAGTTTGAGAGAAGCATTAACAACATGGAGTTTATCAAAAGAGTCAAACTTGATCGAAGAAGAACACAGAGGATACCTTGTCCCCTTGGTTATTCGTCTTCTGATGCCAAAAGTCAGAAATCTAAAGACACTTGCCTCTAGAAAGGTATTTTTGAATTTCAATTTTCAACCTTACTTTCTTTGATATATATATTTATTCTTACTTGGCTTTCCTGAATTTGTTTGTTTGTTTTTGTTTTCTTTTTAAATTTCATTGACTATAATGTCCTAGAATAACCCAAATTGATTTACATTTTCTTTGCAGCATGCTAGTGTACAGTATCGAAAGGCAGTTCTTAGTTTCATAGCTCAACTTGATATCAATGAACTCCCACTTTTCTTTTCATTGTTGTTAAAGCCCTTACTGATTTCTGTGGAAACTGATGGAATCACAAATTGGTTTTGGACCTCGCACAACTGTGCTGCTGATGAATTTCCGGCCTTGAACTTCTTGAAGTACTTCAGCATGGAAAATATAGATTCCCTTACTTGGAAGAAAAGATATGGGTTTCTTCATGTTGTTGAGGATGTTCTTGGAGTATTTGATGAGATGCGGATCAGACCCTTTCTTGATCTACTAATGGGATGTGTTGTGCGTGTACTGGGAAGCTGCACTGCTCATATTGATGATGCAAAGAACAATGCATCTTCAATACTGGAAAATTCCTCTATTGTCAACGACAGTGTAGATGAGAAAAGCAGCTTTGCTGCAAGTCATGTACCGGTAAATTTTTCATTATGCTGAGACTGCCGAATGATTCTGTTTTAGTATCAATTCCTTGGCTTTTAAAGTTGATTAACATGTTTGCGCCCAAGAATGAGTTTACTTTCATGTTCCTTATTATTGTATTTGGTTTAATCTAGGCCGTGGATGTATTTTTTGCCATGCTTAAATTTTCGGTAACCAAGTGATGGAGACAGCTGAAAAGATTTATTCAATTTTTTTAGTATTATATTTGTAATTTTAGAATCTTTACCCATGTGTATGCTGGGCTTCATTGTTATCCTTTCCTTTATTAGCATGCTTAGCTTTAGATGTGTAACTTGGTGTTTTACTGAAAACTTAATTTTACATTATTGTTGGAAGTGGGACTCATTTTGCTTTTCTGTAATTTTACATCGTCAACTTCCTAATCAGAAATACTTGTTTGCAGAATGGCACAAGTGTGAAGCAGTTAAAGGATTTGAGGTCTCTTTGCTTGAAAATCATTCCCCTTGTTCTCAATAAGTTTGAGGATCATGATTTTGGGACTGAATTTTGGAACTTATTCTTTGACTCTGTGAAACCTTTAATTGATGGTTTCAAGCAGGAGGGTTCCAGTAGTGAGAAACCTAGTTCATTGTTCGCCTGCTTTATTGCCATGAGTAGAAGCCACAAGCTTGTTTCACTGTTGTGTAGGGAAAAGAATCTTGTTGCTGATATATTTTCGATGCTGACTGTTGTGACAGCATCTGAAGCTATTGTGTCTTGTGTTCTAAAGTTCATTGAGAATTTATTGATCATTGATAGTGAGTTGGGTGATGAAGACAGTGCTGTCAGAAGGGTTCTACTTCCAAATATAGAGGCACTTGTTTGCAGTTTGCATGGTCTTTTCCAGAGTGAATCAACGATAAAGAGGTATTAGTGATCGACCATATAATGATTTGTCTATTCAAAAATTGTCATATGAGATATTGCAAATTGGAAAATTGATAATTCACATGCTGAGACGAATGACGAAGGTTGTGTCATTGCGGATTGATATTTTAATTATTTAGACCTACCATATTACAGTATATTTTCAGGAACGATACTGTGTCCTGCATTTAATTTGTTACCTTTTCCGTTAACTTATTTCCACCTTTGTTACACTACATGGACTCTGTTGCGCATATTATTACCTATAGGGTTTTTGCTTGTTCAAATCAATTTTCTGATTCAGCATACATTTGAAATAATGGTTTTAGTTAGAATTTCATACTGTTTAAAACATAAATAATAATCATGTATAAGTTGCATAACCTTGTTATATAGGTGCTCATATGGTTAAGTGCAAAATGATAATAAGAATAGTTTGTTGATATCTATTACTCAAGGATTTTAAGTGATTGGAACTGTATTGTTTTCTCCCTCAGTTCCTCGCGGTTAGGATTTTATATAAGCCAAATTATTTTTATACATCCTCCAATCTAAGGTCAACATTGGTTGACTTGTTCGTGATGGTATAGATTGCCTATAGCCCACTTGTGTAGCATAATGAAGTTATTGCGGGGCTGAGCTGTACAATAATGGACAATGCATGTATCAATCCCCCCTCCCCCTCCCCCTCTTTGTGAATTGATACTTTTAATCATTATGAAGGCAAATATAATAATATAAAGGATTCTGTGAACTATAAGATTTTGAGAATTGTTTCGACTTTGGTGACTATTACATATGCCCTATCATTTCCTTTGTGTTTAATTATATGAGATCTAAATAAAGTCCTGTATTTTATTAAACAGACAATCCTAGTATTGTTGGTTTGTAGGATGTCTCTTTTTGGTTTTGTGGATCTTTGCTAAGTAAGCCCTCATTATGACTTCCACTTTGTTGTGCTAGGAAATTGGTCAAATGTCCAGGAGAAACAGAGATTAATATATTCAAATTATTGTCGAAGTATGTAAAGGATTCATTTATGGCAAGGAACTTTATAGATATCTTGCTCCCATTCCTAACAAAGAGAGTTCATAATTCTGGTAAGTGTGGGTGCATGACATTATATATTTAGTCACACACACATGTTGGTTTTGATGCTTATTATGGAACTTTTATTGTCTAGATTAGTGAATGTACTCTTTATCCTGCAGATGTCTCCATTGTAGCGCTGCAAATCATTTGTGATGTTATGCCCATGCTGGGCAGTGAGAGCAGTACAAAAATTCTGAATTCTGTTTCTCCACTTCTTGTTTCTGCTGATCTGAATATACGAATTTGTATCTGTCATCTTCTTGATGCGCTTGCTGAGACAGACCCTTCCGTGCTCACTGTGGTAAAATATTGATAATATTCTTTTCTCTCTCTTATTATCTCTTTTAGATTTTTAGTATTGCTTTTGTAAGACTTCGAGTTTTTGTTTCTGTACAATTATTAGTATGAAAAAGCTAAAGAAATGGTATTACCATGTTCACTAGAAATATAGAGGAAACTGCTTCATATCCATTTTTGCCACTAATATTAGTTGTACTAATTGATTGTAATGCAGGCAAAGCTTCTTCGCGATTTGAATACAACATCTGCAATGGAAATAGACAGCCTTGATTATGACACTATTATCAATGCTTATGCAAACATTGATGAAAATTTCTTCAACAGTGTTAGGGAGGAGCAAGCATTGATCATTTTGTCACATTGTGTTTATGACATGTCTTCTGATGAATTACTCTTAAGGCACAGTGCTTATAGGTCACTGCTTTCGTTTGTTAAATTTTCTGCCTCAATTATTGGCCAAGAGGTGAAGAATCAGCAAGAGACACCTGATGCAGTGATGACAATTGGTGATGGTTATTGGAGTAAAGCACGTATCCATGGCATTATAAATAAGTTTCTTTTGAAGCATGTTGGTGGTGCTATGACTAGAGAAACCTCTGTGAAAAAGGTATCAAGTCTGTTTGAATATGATCATTTTTACATTAACTAACCACAACTTACACACAGGGACTCAGTATACACACTTGATTTTCTTGTATGCTGGACAGAAAACTTGATGTTTTTGAATGCATTAACATCTTAGTATGCAACTAATATTCATGTGTTTGCCATTTTAATATCAATGAATTTGATGGCTTAGCAAGCTTGGATTATATTCTTCATATTGTCATAGTATTTGTAACCAATTGGTATGGTTTCAGGGATGGATTGATCTATTACGGGATATGGTATTCAAACTTCCAGAGCTTGAAAACCTTGGTTCATTGAAGGATCTGCGGGATGAAGATGCTGAAGTGGATTTTTTCAACAATGTTATTCACTTGCAGGTGTGTTCTTGTCTTGTGTCATTTTAATGTTAAATATTTGAATGATATTATCGTCTGCTGACTTAACTCCCACTTTGTGTATTTTCATGCATCTAATTGTAATGTTAGCTCAAGTTATTTCTTGTTTGTCATCCTTCCAAATTTGTTTTACAGAGGCACAGGAGAGCTAGGGCACTCATGCGGTTTAAAAATTTTATTCAAGAGAGAAATATTCCTGAGGTAATTCTTATATTGTCTTGCTGGTTTGACTTCAAATGTCTGCTACCCAGGTACTAAACTTGCTATGATGTTACAAATTTGCAGGGTATCATAAACAAAGTTTTCATCCCTCTCTTTTTCTGTATGTTGTTCGATGAACAAGATCAAAAGAGTGAACATGTTAAAAATGCGTGTGTGGAGGCACTAGCTTCAGTTTCTGGTTGCGTAGAATGGAAATCATATTACGGATTATTGGTTAGATGTTTTCGTGAGATGGCCATGAAGCCTGATAAGCAAAAGGTGGTGTTGCGGCTTGTTTGTTCTATTTTTGATCATTTTCATTTTTCAGAAATTGGTTCCAGTCAAGAACCCAGAGATACGTCAAACAATGTTTCACATGCTGTTAACTCTGATACTTCCTCTCGGAGGTTTTGTAGTTCTATTATGGTTTCCGAGATACAGACATGTCTTCAAAAGACTATCCTTCCGAAAATACAGAAATTACTTAATGCTGATTCTGAAAAGGTCAATGTCAACATCAGTCTTGCCTCACTAAAACTTCTGAAGTTACTTCCAGGAGACATAATGGATTCACAGCTGCCAAGTATAGTTCATCGGATCTCAAATTTCCTGAAGAATCGTTTGGAGAGTATTCGGGATGAAGCCAGGTCTGCTCTGGCTGCTTGTTTGAAAGAGCTTGGGTTGGAATATTTGCAATTCATTGTCAAGGTTTTGCGATCTGCCTTGAAACGAGGATATGAAATGCATGTACTAGGATACACAGTCAATTTTCTTTTGTCGAAGTCTGTCTCCGGCTCAATAAGTGGAAAATTGGATTACTGTTTGGTAGATCTCCTTTCCATAGTGGAAAATGATATTCTTGGGGATGTTGCTGAGGAAAAAGAAGTGGATAAGATTTCTTCAAAAATGAAAGAAACAAGGAAGTGCAAGTCTTTTGAAACTCTTAAGCTGATTGCCCAAAACATTACATTGAAAAGTCATGCTTCAAAGCTTCTGTTGCCTGTAACAACACACTTGCAGAAACATTTAACTCCCAAAGTGAAAACAAAGTTGGAAAGTATGTTAAGTCACATAGCAGCTGGTATTGAATCCAATACATCTATTGATCAAAGTGACCTATTTATTTTCATATACGGATTAATAGAAGATGGGATTAATGAAGAGAATGGCCAGGGTGAGAACTCCACAGCTGCTGAATCAAATAAGCATTATAGGAGTGACGCTAACAGAAAGCAAATCACTCCAGCTCGGGTTATTAGTACTGCACCAAGGTCTTCACATCTCATAACAGTATTTTCTCTTGGTGTGTTACATAACCGTATTAAAAATATGAAGTTGGACAAAAATTATGAACAGCTGTTGTCGATGTTGGATCCTTTTGTGATTCTATTAGGGAAGTGCTTGGGTTCCAAGTATGAAGACATTTTGTCTGCATCCCTTAGATGCCTTACTCCATTGGTAAGGCTGCCTTTGCCGTCACTTGAGCTTCAATCTGAAAGAATTAAGGCTGCACTGTTGGAAATTGCCCAAAGTACAGTGAATGCAACCAGTGCTCTAATGGAGTCATGTCTAAGATTGTTAACAGTGCTTCTGCGGAGCACCAAAATCACCCTCTCTTCTGATCAATTGCATTTAATTATTCAGTTTCCACTGTTCGTTGATCTTGAAAGAAACCCCAGCTTTCTTGCCCTTTCACTTTTGAAGGCTATTGTTAGTCGGAAGCTAGTTGTCCATGAGATATATGATGTGGTAAAGAAAGTACAAGAATTGATGGTCAAAAGTCAAGTGGAACCTATTCGCAAGCGCTGCAGCCAAATTTTATTGCAATTCTTGCTTGATTACCATATTTCGGAGAAACGATTGCAAGAACATTTAGACTTCCTGCTAGTTAATCTGAGGTGACTTACCTCATAAACTCTTTCCATTTTTTTAGTTTACCCTGTAAAATGTGCAATTTTCACTTATTTATTGCTATCTAGTTGTCTTATTTTGAATTTATGATCTCTTCAGCTATGAGCATTCTACTGGAAAAGAAGCTGTGCTTGAAATGCTCCATGCAATCATAGTTAAATTTCCCAAAAGCGTTGTGGATGAGCAGTCCAAAACATTTTTCATGCATTTGGTTTGTTGCCTGGTTAATGATCAAGATAATAAAGTTCGTTCTATGGCTGGTGCGGCTATAAAGCTTCTTATTGGACACATAAGTCCACAAAACCTTGATTCTTTTCTGGAAGACAGTCTGACATGGTACTCTGATGGGAAGCAGCAACTGCAGAGTGCTGCAGCACAGGTAAATTCTTGGAAGTGCATTCTTCGTTTTATATTGAAGTTCAATGATCTGCCTAATTATAGAGCTAAATTGTGGAATTAGACTAATGAATATCTGGTGGCAAGATGTTGATGATACTGGTATTATTCCGTGTAAGAGAATATCTTTGTGTTATACTAGGCTTAAGCTTTGTGATAACTCAGTTGGGGAATTTTTTGGTTAAATCTGGTTCATTTAGCCTAACGAAGGAATCAGGCAATTAAATATTAGTGTTACTCTGTTAGGATTTGATGTATCATGCCTAACTACTAGCCTTACTGGTAGATTCTTGGAACCACACCCAGTGGTCCTTATTGTTATACCTAGAGGTAGGAATGCTTCACATAAACCACAGGAGTATAGCTGGCTAAAAAGCTAACAATCCTTAATAATTCCAAAGGAAAATTCTATCCACATATAGAGGCTATAACTGGCTCCAAAGAGGCTCCAAAGTCATTAGATGGAAGTACCAGAGATGAGAATGGTTAGCTGAGTGTGTGGTAATGCTTCCTTCTGTGGTTTCTCAGTAGAAGATGTATTGTGATTGTTAACAAGTTTAAGAGCACAATACAAACAAGCACTTGGCCTAGTTTTTTTATTTGTTGGTTCTTCGCAGGGGTCTGTTAAACAATGCCTTCAAAACAAACAGTTTTGTTTCTTAGTTTCAGTTTGAATTGTTTATTTGCTACATGCCATGATGATACTTTTGATTCAGTATACAAATTACTTTTTAATGAAAGGGCTGCCCAATGAGCAGTCCCGGTATATATTTCTTTCAATTTGTATCATGAAACTATGAAAGCAAGGGGGTCGTTGGGTTCACATCTAAGTTCACTTTATCGGTGTGGTGATTTAACTCCACTCCTGTAAGGTACCTTGTATTGATCTTATAATGACATGATTCTTGTTGTGAATGGTACATGGTCGTGAGTGTAATATAAATATTTTAATTTGTCTTTGTTATGTTGTTTTCCTTGTTTAATATCACTTGGATGTTGTACAGGTCTTGGGATTACTGGTGGAAGTTATGAAGAAAGGATTTCAAGGACAGATCAATCGTGTTTTACCAGTGCTAAGAAAGATTTTGCATTCTGCGGTCCTAGTTACCAAGAGACCCCAAGATTTTTCTGATGAGGCTACTGTTCCTTTCTGGAAAGAGACGTATTATTCTTTGGTTCTGTTTGAGAAGATTTTACATCACTTTCGTGGTTTGTGCCTCGGAAGGGATCTTGAGGTATGAAACAATTACTTACAGAACACAAATGGTCTTTTGGATGATAATCTACTCTTTGCCCTGCTATTATCCTATGGTTCACTCTTTAGTTGTGCTGCAATCAGTTATAAACAGAATGCTTTGAGCTAAAGATTGGTGAGTAGTTTGATCATATAAATGATCCTAAACTATTGAAATATCAAAATACTGTAGAATTGGCCTCAAAATGAGTACCCAAGGGCTTTATTTAGGAGCTTTTGAATTTTTCCACTTATCTCCACCACTTAGGTACTTGATAAAGTTGAAGACATTCCATTAACTGAACAAAATTACTAAAATGGTCCTTATTTCTTCTATCAACCATTAATTTTTTGTTATTGTGTTGCTCTGAACTACAACTTATTACTCCAAGAACATATGAAGGGAAAAAGAGAGAACAACATAAAAGATTTAGAAATTTCAAATTTCTCACATGTTCAACCTTACATGTAGAATTAACATTTATATTTCTAAAGTTAAACATTTTCTTTTGGTTTGTAATCTTGACTTGGCTACACGGAAAAAAAAAATATGGAGCAAAAGGAAGTTGGACAATTTTAATCCTTCACAGGAAGTCTGAGTGGGTTTTTAGTTTTCGCATGGTAATTAAACCATAAGAAATATTCTCTTGAAATAAGAATTACTGGGGGGATATGTAGCTGTTAAATGCCACCTGGCACTAAGCCTTTGCTTTTGATGTATTGTGTACTGAATCTAACTCATAGCTACTAATTGAATTTATTTCGGAATTGCTGACTTCATGCCTTTACGACACTTGATGTTGGCATCTCAAATTTGAGATGACCAAGTTTGATTATATACTTATTTAATGATGGGTTTTTTATGCCATGTGTACTATCCTGAATCTATGCAAGGACCATCTGGCGTCACTAAATTGTAGCTCTAAAGAATATATACTTTATAGTTGTATTTCTTCTTGTTTGATATCTTATCGTCTGTTCTCATCTTAATTAGGGATGCAATGTTGCTTTTCTCACGTCAAATATGTCGGTCATGGAAACATTGTTTTGTTACTCCTTCACAAATGGTGCAACTGGTGCTAATTTGATTTTCTAAAATACATTTTTCTCTTTTGGCTTGTGATTCAGGACATCTGGGAAGCTGTCTGTGAGTTGTTATTGCATCCACATGTGTGGTTACGCAACATATCAAGTCGCCTTGTAGCAATGTACTTTGACAATGCGATTGAGTCCAGTGGAGGAAGTTTTGAAAAGCTGGATGGAGCAGATCTTGAACAGTTGCGGACTTTTTCCCTCATGAGGCCAAGCAGGCTTTTTATGATTGCCGTTTCACTATTCTGTCAACTGAAGACACAACTTGCAGATGGTGATGATGCAGTCAGCTGTTTGATTACAAAAAATCTTGTCTTTGCAATTTATTTTGTGCATTCTTTGATGGGACAAATGAAGTGTCTTGATTCTGGCAAGTTCTGGGCTGCCCTTGAACAGCATGAGCAGGGCTGTTTTCTTAAGTCCTTTCAGTTGCTCGATTCAGGAAAAGGAAAAGCACTGTTTTTATCTGTTATCTCTGGTGGACAAGACTGTGGCAACCAGGAACACCAAGAGGATCTTCGGCGAATGCTTGTTTCCGTTCTGCTTAAAAGAATTGGGAAAATTGCCCTTCAAACAGAGTCTATACAGGTTGGTTTTGGGTCTGTTGCATTTGACTTGTGTTAGCATTCAATGTGTTAAAATTTCTGCCTACTCAATTACCTTTTCTGAGACTTGAAATCTTTACTATGCATGCATACTTATTGTATCACATGCATACTTACTATTCATGCATACTTATTATATCACAGTCTAAATTCATGTATCTGATTATACTGCAAATATCACATGCAGATGAAAATTGTCTTCAATTGCTTCCAAAAAATTGCTACTGATATCAGGGAAGAAGGTGACCGTCTGCATTATGCATCTCTAATTTTGCTACCTCTGTATAAAGTTTGCGAAGGATTTGCTGGGAAGGTTATCCCTGGTGAGTTTGATCCTAATTGACTCATACAGTTTGATTAATATTGTCCATTTGATATTTACAGTTCTGTATTTATATTTGTCAATTGTCATGGATGCTGCAGAAAAATGTTAACCATTTTTAACTTTTATTTATGAAGTATATAGGTACTAACGAACTATATTGGCAAAAATTTAGATGAAAAATCAAACATTTTTTTGTTTGTTTGTTGAAGTGGTGACTAAAGTCCCACATTGATAAAATATAAGGTAAAGTGGCTACCTATAAGGGTGAAAGTGAAACCATACTAATAAGGTTGACCTTTTAGTAGTGGAAGCCCAAACCATTATGTATTTCCCATGATTCAAATTTAACATGGTGTCAGAGCTGGTTTTTATCCAGGCTTGGGCCTGTTTATGTTGCCTCCCCCTGTGGTCTACGGCCCACTTGCAAAGGAGTGCCGATTTAAAAGGCCCCTCTGATTGTGCATATGTCGAGCCCACCGATAAAAGAAAAATGTGAGGCTCGCACGTGAGGGGGATTGTTGAAGATAAAAAAGTTACATATAAGGGTGAAATGAAATCCTACTTATAAGGTCCACCTTTTAGCAGTGGAAGCCCAAACCATTATGTGTAACCCATTATTCAAATTTAACAGATCTTTTACTTTTTATAAATTTTATTCCTTCCATTTGGATTGACTGTAAATATAGGTTGCTGTCGAAAATTTTACATTTCATATGTGCACTAGACGACTCCACTGTTCCAATGCAAAGCTTTCTAGTTGATGGTTAGGGCCATCAGTATCGATGTTATCAGATCTACAATTTTCTTATTGTTAAATATTAGTTAAACTTGTTGTTCAATAATTGTTGTAACTGAACTTCTCCTGTAAATTCTTTTGTATTCAACTGTGCAGCTGATTTGTCTCTGTATTAATGGAATTAGTGTCCTTGAGAATGCGTGTTTAATGGGTTTGTTGTGTGTCTCAGATAATATGAAGCAATTAGGGCAAGAAGTTTGTGAGACCATACGGAAGAGTCTAGGCATCCAGAACTTTGTGCAAATATATAACCAGATCAGGAAGAATCTGAAAGCAAAGAGGGATAAAAGAAGACAAGAAGAAAAGCTTATGGCAGTTGTTAATCCAGTGCGCAATGCCAAGAGGAAGCTTAGAATTGCTGCCAAGCATCGTGTGAATAAGAAAAGAAAGATAATGACTATGAAAATGGGAAGATGGATGCACTGAAGTAGGACTCATTTGGCCTGGCCTGTTCACTAAATGGGACAATCCAGACTACTGGTCACTTGCGTCTATCTAGGTTGACGGTGAGACTCGGTTCTGTTTATTTGTTGGATTGCTCGGAGTTGGTGTCACCTCTTGTGGGATGGATGCACCATAAGTGCCACAAAGCTTGGTTACGAGTTTAGGCGGAAGGAAGGGGCATAAGAGGCGAAATTTGAACAAGTGCCGGCAGGCGAGCCTCTTGTGAGTAAATATATATATTGGTACACTCGGTAGGTGGTTGTAGTATAGAGAGAACAAGAGGGAGGAGAAAGAGGAGTAGGTTGTTTGTAGTAGTAACATTATTGTTAAGGTTTTTAATTGCAAATTTTGTGGCATATGATTTTGTTTGAAATTTTGATGAAAGTTGGTATTGAAGCTTGTTAAATGTTTTCATTACTATCACTCATTTCACCAGCTGTATAACAGCTCTAAATGTTTATATGTAATTAGATGAATTAGCAGCCTCTTTACTTTAGGTAGAACTGAAGAGGGTAGATTTTGGTAGTATTTTGAATGTAAATAAGAAAATAGTCGACCCTGCTCATAGGCTAGCTAATCTTGGTAGATTAGGAACTAGCAAATCATGGACAATAATGTGTATAACTTTGGTCTTACTATTACTTAATGAAGTTCTTTTTCAGTTTCAAAACGAAAAAGTAACTTTAGATCTGTTTGTACTTATTTGGGAAGTTTTTTGTAATGTTATATTTTCTGACTTTTATTCAAAAAAAGAAGAAGCTCAGTTTGGGTGATGGATATAAAATTTGCATTAACAAAAAAAAAACTATAGGATGATGTCGAAAATTAACATATTTAAATAGGATTTAACGTATATCAGTTGACTAATATAAAGTTATATCAGTTGCACTAATAAGGTGGTCACACCTCATTTAAAATCATGGATCCGGACTCACTTGGGTGGGTATAAGTGATTTTAAATGAGGTGTGATCACCTTATTGGCTTTTTTAAGTTGCAACTGATATAACTTTATATCAGTCAACTGATGTACATTTTACTCATTTAAATATTTTTAGATTTACAATTTTTTAGTCACTGCCTTTACACTAACCTTTTATTTATTTATTTAAATGATCAGTTCTTGAATTTTTCATAACCATAGAAATTGCATAACATTATTGGCTGGTTTAAGATTTTTTTATCAATCGTTTTTCTAATAATGCGCTGTATTTAACTGTCAACACCAACTCTTTTCAACTAAAATACTTTTTTGATTTTTTGATGTATCATATTTCTCTATTATCTCTATTAAGTTATTATATTTTTCTGTTTTAAAATGAGTGTTATTTTTTTTCTTTTACAAAAAAAATAATGAGTGTTATCTTTTACTTTTAAAAAATTAGTTATAATATGAACTACCGTAACATCCTTATAATAACCTTTTGAATTTGTTAGAACACATGCTCATATGATTCAAATTAATTGTGCAATACTAACTATTTTTTTTAAGGCTAAAATGTATATCAGTTGCAATTTAACAAAACCAATGAGGTGATGACACCTCATTTAAAATCACTTATATCCACCCAAGTGAATTTGTGGGAGCGGAACGATCCGTCCGGATCCATAATTTTAAATGAGGTGTCATCACCTCATTGACTTTGTTAAATTGCAACTGATATATACATTATACGCTTTTTTTTATTGTTCCCAATATAGAAACAAGGACGCTAATTTTGAAAACAGATGGAGTAAATAGAAACAATTGCGTGTTGTATAAAAGGAATAAAAGGTGTGAAAAGCTAGGGTTACAGTTTTGGCAATCAGGCACTAGCAATTGCACGACAAGAGCAAGTGACGACGATTTGGTGAAACCATGACAGTACATGAGGCATTGTCGTGGCTAAAGTAGGAGGATTGGCAACAGGAGATTATTAAAAGCGAGAGATACTGAAGAGTGGAAGCAGTAAACTATTAATGAGACATTCCAACTTAGTCTTTGGGGAAGAGGTGGGGGGCAGTAACTATTTATGAGAATTGTTCTAGTTTTACTATCTCGGATCTTAGTTAGAATTCGTAGTTCATGCATATATGCTATGGTTAGTCTTTAAAGTTTGGTTATTGTAATGTTTTGAGTTTGAGAATTATAATTTCTCTTGTATTAAGTGTTCTTGGTTCTATTGTTGTGTTCAATTGCGAGGGGCGCTGTAACGATAACTGATCGGGATTGTTGGGGTAGTTCGACGTGTCAGACTAACCTGTTTCTTATCTCAAATACTAATTTGAATTGAACAAATTTTCTTTTGTGATCCAAAAAAGAAGAAACATGATTTCCAAAAAAAAGAAGAAGAAGAAGAAGAAACATAATATAAAAAGAGAGTTTAGTGAACCCAATAGCGGTGGCGCAGTTGGTTAACACCGGCTGCGTGAGTGAGAAAATGTATCAGCTTCGACCCCTACTCAACATATCTTTAAAAAGAGGTGAAATCTTTAACTCGTGAACAAATCTCGAATGAAAATTAAACTGAATTAAAGATGTCATCCGCCAAAAGGCGGGCCCGTCATGTACCTCATGGTTTAAACCGAAAAAAAGAAAAAGAAAAAAGAAAGTTTAGTGAGGTGCGGTATATGCTATAAAGGTAGCTGCCACTTCTTCGGGTGTACGCTTCCTCATTCCATCAAATCCAATCCCTACATCTCCGCCATTTTCACAATCACTCTCTCAACAATAACAACTAAAACCTCCCTTTTCTTCTTCTTCTTCTGCAGATTGATGGGTTTTTAGCTTCCCCTCCCTTTTGCAGTGTGCCAAGAAGGAAGAAAGGTACTTACTACACCAACCTCGAATCGATCCACCTTTACTTTTCTCTTATTTCTGACTCTTAAGTTGCTCCAGGATCTCAGATTCAATCACTTGGCCCTGCAACTGCATCTGCAACCCTTTGTCTTCAATGGGGTTGTCTTCTGATAATTCCAAGGGATTGCTTTTGGCTGTGTCGTCCAGCATTTTCATTGGCTCTAGTTTCATCATCAAGAAGAAGGGTCTTAAGAAAGCTGGCAATTTTGGAACCAGGGCAGGTTCTCTTCTCTTCTCTTCATTTCCATTCCACGCCCTTTATCTCCATTTTCCTCCTCCTCCTCCTATTAGTATTATACTCCGTTTTCTATATTACAGGTTTAGGAGGATATTCATACTTGGTTGAACCTTGGTGGTGGGCTGGGATGATTACTAGTATGTTCAATTCTCATTATATATTAATATTACTTATTTCTCTACACATTCTAATGCTTTTTCAACTTCATATTACCAGTGAATCAATATATGTTAATGTTGTGTTTATATCTTATGTTCTAAGCAGAGTTTCAATTTGTTTAATGCCATCTTGTGGGATTTAGATTGGAGATCAATCTTATGTGATTGACCCCCATAGTTTGTCCCCAACTTGTACCTTTTGGTAAAAATTGATAACACTTGGTATCACAGGGAACATAGATTTGCGATATTAGCAAAAATACAACATGCTTCCGACAATCTGTCATAGAACAATTAGCAAATATAAATATTTGATACTCCATTGATTTTAAGAACTTAGAAAAGATCAAAAGAGTGTAATATGAAAATTAAAAACACAAGAAATTATGAAGCTGTTTGTTTCATTGTCTGGGTGAAGAGTATTGATCTGTACAATATTAGGTGACAAAGAGTATTAAATAAACACTTAGAACTCAATCTTTCTGTTGTGAATAATAGATTTTCTGGGATAATCTAGTGGGTTCTAGATAGAGGATCGATAATGTTGTGCTCAGAATCACTTCAATCAGAGTATAACCTTGCACGGTAGAATTTTACCAATCTTTCCTAGAATGAAAAAGGTGTACCTGAACTCCAAGACTCATGTAGATATTGGACAGTAAACTTGGAGTGTTTGGAAATGGTAATGTAGTTGCATATTTTGCACCCAATTTTTGGCAATTACTAATTTGAGAACTGAGAAGATGGGTTCAGTTTTTCACCACAGTGCTGGTCTTTAATTTGGAAAATATAGTATAATGATGGACTTGGAGAAAGGCTAAATAAGAAAGAAATAACTTACATAAATGCTCGTAAAAGTAAATGCACATGGACAAAACAGATCTGTGTATGGATTGAAGGAAATGGAGCACATGCAATATTCCCACCTCATGTGGTTATAAGGTTTCTGTATATCTGAAAGTCAACAGTACTTTTTTTTGTTTTTATTAATGAAGTAGTATTGCTATTGTATATGTACTATGATCTACAATTTTTAGGTTTCCTTTATGTATATATTTTTCTAATAACCGCCTACAATTATTTGCTGAAATATTATTCTCATATCACTTCAAGGTTTTTGTTGACTATTTCATATCTTTACTATTATATGGCGTATGCTAATTTTTAAATTATCTTCTTTTATAGTGATCGTTGGTGAGATTGCTAATTTTGCTGCTTATGCATATGCTCCTGCAATTCTTGTAACTCCCTTGGGAGCCTTAAGTATTATTTTCAGGTAGGCCTGGTGGATAATTTGTTGTATTAGTGAAAAATAATAATTGAAAAAAAAAACCTTTACTCCTTCTTGTTTATTTCATTTGATTATATCTGAATCAGTACACTTAAATTACGTGCAAAAGCACAGGTGCAGTGCATATACCCAGAAACATATAAATTCCAAAAACCATGAAGGATATATTAATGCCCGAATATTGTCAAGCCCTCTTCTGAGTGTCTCAGATCCCAAACCTTCTTTAAGATTTATAACCATGAAACTAAAGGATGAGGCCTGATTAATTTACCATATCTTCCATATTCCCATGAGCAAAATTATTTCTGATGTTTACCTCATTTTGCAGTTCAGTGCTAGCTCATTTCATTCTGGAGGAGAAATTACATATTTTTGGTGTGCTTGGATGTGCTCTTTGCGTTGTGGGCTCAACAACTATTGTTTTACATGCTCCACACGAGAGAGAGATTGATTCTGTTAAGGAAGTGTGGCACCTTGCAACAGAGCCAGGTATTTGAGAATTATACTATAGTTATTGACTACATTATCTATCATGGACTTTTATGTTATTTGGTTAGTGTTATGTGAATATTTGCAAGATCTTTAATTATTTTTTGTATAATTATCCTCAAGTATTTATAGCCGCTGATGCTTAATGAAGAAGGAAACATTGGGCTATTGTAGATGTTCTTGATTTAATGGATATCTGAACTTGGAGGTCTGTTAAACTACTATCAAGTTAAAAACTGAGGGTAAATGTGCACAAAGCTATGAACAGAGATGCAGTTTTGGAAAATCCACTATATTTTGACTTTTGAAATGTTGAGGATTGTTAATGTTAATAAAGCATAAATGTCTGCCCAAAAGAACTGAGAAATCTCTGACAAATTACTTACTATGTCGTTTCTTTTCTTTTTGACACAATGTCAAGGACATCATTTGATGTAGAAAATTAATCAAAATTTTGCATCTTTACTCTTTATTGGATTTGAAATAGTTTCTATTTGATATCACCATCCATATACACAGATCCAAGGTTTTTTAGACTAACAATTTTGTTGTTATAAACAGCTTTTCTGGCCTACACATTCGTAATTCTGGTTACAGTTGCCGCCCTCATTATCTACTATGTACCACGCTATGGACAAACCCATTTGATTGTATATATTGGAATTTGCTCTCTCATGGGATCTCTTACGGTATGTTTATCATCTTTAGAACCTCCACGCACGATGGCCCTTATAGTTTAAACACCATTGTTTTATCAATTGTAGGTTATGTCAGTGAAAGCATTAGCAATTGCTCTGAAGTTGAGTTTTTCAGGAACGAACCAGTTCATCTACTTCCAGACTTGGTTTTTCACTATGGTTGTGATTATTTGTTGTATCACACAGATTAACTACCTGAACAAGGTAAACTTAAAATTTCCTCGAGTTGTATATTGGTACTGTCTTTGCAGTATAAGTTAGAATCTTTGTGATAATGGAAGATACTATTAGTGCCTGGTTTTGCATTTTATTTCAGCTATTGTCAATTCTTTGTTTCTTTTCTCCTTCTTAACATCCAAATGCAGAGGTAATATAAACCTTGAATATTGTTTTAAGCCAGCTTCTAGTCTGCATAAATATTGTGTTTGAATACCTTAGTGGAGACTTAAAAGTATCTGGAGTGTGTAGGATAACAGCATTATTGGGATTATGGGCAACACTTCACCCTAATGAAGCTAAAATTTGGTAAGGCACTCAAATCTCCTCGGAAGTTACCAAAAAGAACTATGCTGATATTCGTGGAATAAACGAGAGTAAAGCGTTTTGTTTTGATGACTAAGAAGTGTAACTTTATTTGATGACAAAGGCGTGAATTCCTTTCTTAAGGATAGGGGTAAACATAATGTTGCTTGTCATGAATTTAAAGCTGATACTGCCGTAGACATTCCTTGGCACTTGAGGGTGTAGGTTGGATGATCATGCAGTCCTCTTAGATTGTAGTTAATTACATAGAGATTTCTCATAAAGAAACACAAAAGGATACACAGTGTGAGTCTGTCTTATTTTGTTAGCTACTTTAGGCATGTGCTTCCAGTGTACCACATGTTTTTTCCCCAGCAAATTACCATTGGGCAGCTATTCTTCTCATCTATTTGAGCCTGTGATGCTATCTTTTTCACCAAGAGGAATAACTGAATAAGTAGTTTGACTATCAGGCGAAGACCTTCTCATATTTCTGACACGTCACCTGTTGGATAAACAACAGCAGTTCAGGTGTGTGCTTAGATCCAAGGTGACTGTGCGAAGCATATCTTCTGCCTATAACAAATATTTTTGACCCCAAATAATGAAATAGGCCAAATAGAATGGTCTTTTGGATGTTGGCCAGCTTAGTCTTTTTTTTCTGAATGTTAGATGTACTAGGTTCATTATCTAGTTTGGAGGATATCAATTTCATCTTCTTTTTTCCTTTCTCATTTTATGAAATGTTTCTCTAATCAAAAGCACAGCTAAACACTTTGAAATCTAACCTTTTATTGTTTGTCTGCATCAATATTTGATAAAGTTATTATTTTGTAGTGCATTGTAGTTTTATGGATGGTTCTTATTATACTAAATACATCTTTTCAGGCTCTGGACACCTTCAACACTGCGGTTATTTCTCCAGTTTACTATGTTGCGTTTACAACATTCACCATCATTGCCAGCATGATCATGTTTAAGGTAACCTGAATTCATATCCATTGAGTTTTATTCTTAAAACTCATTCAGTGCCCTATATATTATTAGGAAGACTTTGCTTGTTTCACTGAAATCAGGTAGCTAGCTGTACCATGTTCAGTTACACAACTTAAGGTCTAAACCTGTCAATACAGAATGGAGCCCTTAAAGAACATCTGATACTTAATATTGGATGAACTTCAATATTCTTATACAGGAAGAAAGATAAACATAAACACAATGGAGTAGTGTAAAACATCTTATCATATAATCATTTTTGGGAATAGTTTAGAATCTAAGTGTGTTTCATAGTGCCCCAGTTCTGTGTATTACATGAGTTAACTTTGGCCTAAAATGTTGAAAACTACATGCTAGTGATACCAACCAAGATAATTTCACGCAAATAATTAATATGAACTTAAAAGATTATCAGTAAGGTTTCAGAATTTATTAAATGAGTAGTTATTTTGAAATTATCATGTGGTTAAATTGAAAAGATTAGATACATAGGATTTTAGATATTGCAATATATGTTTAAATTAAGTGCTGAAATAAGAAACGCTTGGTTCGTAGTTGAGGAAAGTTTAGTATGATTTGAGACGTGTTAAAATGCAAATCATAATGTGATACCATATATGCAAATCACAATGTATTTCGCTAAATTCAAGTGTTCTAACTTAATGTATCGGTCGTCTGGTACAATATATTCTATTTGTTTGTTTGTTTGTTTGTTTCATATATATATATGTTTGTCTCCAACCTTTCTGAAAATTGAAAATAAAAAACTGCAGAACTGGGACTCGCAAGATGGATCACAGATAGCAACAGAACTGTGTGGTTTTATAACAATTCTATCGGGCACCTTCCTCCTCCACAAAACCAAGGATATGGGGAATAAGAGTCCACCACCTGAACCCCCGGTTTTTGGATCCCACGACGCCAACTCACCAGTAGGCCACAGATTATGATTCAAGGAATGCTGCAGTGCAGCCGTCATTACTTGTTGTTGAGCTAAGAGACCGAGCTTTTTTAGTGGAACAGAAATGCAGATAGAATGCACATATCACTTTAATTTTGTTCCAGGACATGTATGGAAGATTCAGACTTGTCTTTTACTTTTATCCAACAGATTGTTAGTGAGTGAGTGAGTGTAGTGCATAGATACTGATGGGAAACATTAGTGACTAATAGGAAGGAAATTTACATTATTTATAATAGTAGACCTCATATATTGTTTGTTTTGTTCTTGGTCAATTACAAAAGTTAAGTTCCACTTTCTTCATCTCTTGTTGCCCTTACCAAGCACAAGGTTTCTCTTTGACCATGTCTCTTGACCAAGTAGGATCAACATTCTCTTCAACAAGGAATTTACTGTACATCCTTCATCATTTGATTTATCATCAGTAAGAGAGGCTATTCAAAAACTTTTTGTGTTGAAATTTGTTATCGCATCCTTACAATGCGTTGTCATGCGTCCCTTTTGACTAAGTAAAAGTGGCACACTAGAGTGTGTCGTTATAATTGTTTTTAGAATGTTACAAGTCTGGAGTCCTAGGAGACAGAGTTGAAGGATGTGGTCTTGAACGGTGGAGCCAAAAGCTTGAAGCCTTGCCTATGGATTTATGAAGTCTGCACAAGAGTAACATATCATTAAGTGTAGATTTGGATGTATGCTTGGGAAAGCGTAGATTTGGATGTGTGCTTGGGAAACCACTTCATGCGCGAAAGTTGGAATCTATTTCGGGAGAATTCGAACCACACTTTACCAGGGAAAACTCTGAAGAGTGAAAGTAGAGAGAAAACCAAGGTCACCATGTGTCGTCATGTATTGGTTGTGGGAAGAGTGACCTCCGCTTTGGGGCCTACTAAGATGCTCGAGTTCTAGCTTTTTGCGGAGCGTACACGCCTTTCAAATTTAGCGGGGTCAAATGTTGCCCCCAGGAGCATCTACCGCTACAGGTAGTGTCCTAGTGAGATGAGAAGAATTGGAGATAATGAGGAAAAATGGGGATCCTTGGAGGTGACCTAACAAGGTGGGACTTTGGAAGTGACTCGACGAGACGGGGACTTTGAAGGTGACTCGGTGAGCTAGGGAGTCTTAGAATTGACCCGACGAGACAAATAGACTTAGAGGTGACCTAGAGAAATGAAGACCTTAAGATGAACCCACTACTCCTAGTCACCCTGCAGACTCTGTCTATCTCTTCCTATTTCTCTTACCGAACAACTTATAACCAATAGTCATATGCCGCAACTGAATCACAGGGGAAACTTGATAACCATGCACAATGGGTAGTCTCACAACGTCTAACCCTAAACAACCATCCACAACCACAAAGATAAGCAAATCAAATAATCGTTACACGACAATATACACAAAAAAAAGTATGCATGAAGGAAAGTTTTATTTCATGGGAAATACTTGAAAAGGCCATAAGCCCACTTCTTGAAATTTATATCCTAAACGCTGACAGGACCCCGCTGCATCCAACCATAAACATCCAACCAATAAGGAGAATTTTTGTGGGAATGACATCAAAATCTTGATATCCTTATTGACTCTTCAACTTGACCCCTTTCGGACATCGAATGTACGTGATTTGATTTTTCCACCCCTACACTGAGTCTTTCAGTCTCACAACCAAAATCTCCGATCAAGACTTAAATAATATCAATTATCTCATCATTCTTGTTCAACTGGTACAAGCATCGAAAGGATCCCAAAGAACGAGATCACACCCTTTCCCAAATACAAGCATCTTGAAAGCATGTCATAATAGATCATGAACTAGATATAAATTGGGATGGAAATAACCCATAGAACTTGAGAATCTTAGCTACAAAGGCGATAATGGAAACTTAAAATCACACTTGAACATCTTTGTATACAGGCATAAAAGAAGTTATGGGATTCCGATTGGACCTTTCATTATTCTTTGTGGGTTTAAGAATCTCAAAGCCCTGAGGAATGCTCCAATCCCGTTTGACCATGATCCCATGTTCTGGCGAGTCATCTTCCTCATTAAACGACTCTCTGATAGAGTCATCTCCCTCTTCTTTAGTTGGAGCAAGCCTCTCATGCATCACCCTGATTAGTCTGCTCGTCATCAGATGTATCGTCATCATTAAACCTAAGCTATCTGAGTAGGTGGTCTCATCACATAGTGCAAGTGGAGGATGACTAGATGGTTTGATACCGTTCTCCTAGATCGAGGTGGATAAAAATATTTTTATGTTGAAGGACCTTGACCCCTAGGTCAACCTTATATATACAATGTGTCACCTTTTACAAATGCTGAGTATATTTATCTCCGAGATCGCAAACGCAAGATCGCATGGAGATCCCCTCTCTAATGACATAGCGATAAATAAATTTTTTTAAAGTTGTCCATGACGCATACCAAAAAAACAGTACCACCATCAAAGCAACCTACCAACAATTTCAAAGGCATGAAGTGACAAATGAGATACTTATACCTTCACACTCGAGGGTTGACAAAACGTCACACCCACCAACGAATAATACAAGAGGACGCCACTCAAGTTTAATGGGTGAATGTGCTTTGAATATTGTGTCCTCATTTGCCATTTCCACACAAACCTAAAAAGGCTAATGAAAATGACTAATAAGAGCAGGGGCAGTGTTATACGAATGAATGTAGCTAAGAACACTACATACATACCATGGAGATGCCAAAAACACCGACACCAACTCCAAATCCCAAATTTGTACTTAATTTATTTATTTTCATATAGAAATTGAAAATTTTAGATCACTTAATTATTTTCCCTTTTATCCTTTAACAAATGAAATGATAAAGACAATTGTTCGATGATCAAAAGATTAGGGCAAATTTCGCAAGACGACCCTTGCTCCCAAGACCCTCAATCGGTAACTGTGTCGACCAAAGCATTTAGCCATGTACGTAGCTCCTTAGGTCTCTGTTACCAACAATCCAACTGTAGGGTCGCCCTAACTTGTCGCCAAAATGCGTACTGCCACAGCTAAAAGGCCATCTTTCATGGACGCGTTGATGAGAATCAAAAGTATTGAGAAAAACGAATTGAAAAACACAGGGGAAACTAGTTTTATAAATAATTGCTCAATGTTTTCATTAGTTTTGGCAAGAACCTTTGCTCAGTTCAATAGTACTTTCAATAGTGGGAGTATACTAACCAGTAATTTTCATGCAAGAGCACTCAAATTAAGTTTAAAACCTGTCACACCAAAACCGAATGCAATATTTGTAATCCGATTTAATCGGCTTACTAGTCCGGTGATTGGTGTAGTAAAATAAAACTATTTTGGTGATGAAAATTGGGATTAGAAACTAGTATATATTAAACATATATATATAAATACATGCATATATATAGGGATATCAAACAAATTAACACCAAATTAATCTTTCAATTAACTGCATGCATGCCATTTTGAATCGGCATTGGTAGCTATACATATATCAAAGTAAAGCAAGGATGATGGTGAAATAAAAGCAATATATAATAAAAGGTATGGAGGAAGATGAAGAACTACAACTTCTCTCCCATTGCATACATGAATTCCCCACACAAACATCTGCAACTCCAACTCCTTCTCCTTGGCATCCACATGATGAATCACTACTACTTGTTGTTGCTGTTGCTTCACTTTTGCACAATATTAATCCATCTCCTACATTATTATTATTATTATTCTCTGCAACTGAACTCACCATTATCATTATCACTATCACTATGGATACAACAATAAGATTATGTCTCCAGTATGCTAATTCACCCTTCATCATTACAATGTATATATCAGTACAACAACAACAACACTTCTTGCCTTCTATATATATTGAATTCCTGAGGTCTTGCAATTAATTATTGCCATGAACAATTTACCATATTATTTCTGTATTTATTGAATTTCTCATGCTTTACATTATAATTAATTGACCACTCACAAGGGATATATGTGATGATATATCAGAGATATCTATGTATTCAATTGTATTCACTGATTATTTCTACATATATTCAAGCAAATTTATGGATTTTTTAGGGGTATATATGCTCGTTTGACAAAGAATTAGAAACCTATATATATATATATTACAAAGTACAGGTTTGTTGTCAACTATTCCTTTCATATATGTATGTGATAAACATATACTGTATAGTATAATTTGTACGATCTATACACTACAAAAAAAAGTTCTAAACTGTGATGGAAATTTGTGACAAAATTTTTTCCATCACAAACTGTGACAGAAGTCATATTTTTCGTCACAGTCACAAATTGTGGCATAAATTATATTTTCCATAACATTTACCAATTTTTGTCAGAATTTGTAACCGACTTTTCTGTCACAAGCGTTTGTGACAACATCAACAGTGACAGAATCATTATGTCACAGTTTCGTCACATAATGAGTTTTGTGACAGAATTTTAGTGATTTGTGATAGAAACTTCCGTCACACATCGCAATTTTTCTTGTTGTTATATATAATATTCATCAAAACAAAAATCATCATTAAGGTGCTGGTTCAATGCTCAAATTAACGTACCAATCTTCATTCATACACCTTTCTTTTTAAACCTATGGTAAAAAAATAATGAATTGAAATAGGAGAAAACTTGATACACTATTAGATTAGTTTCTTCTTAATCCGGAAAATTTGATCTTTTCAACTTTAGGTTGGATCAATTTATTTTTGTTCGGATTCAAGTCGTTACCTCTTCTTAATTGAACGTGGAGTACACTAAATTTAACAAAATATTTAAAATTTTGTACTTAATTGCACATTACTTTTTTTGTAAAGAATTGCAGTATTGCCACTTTTCCTATAATCCGAAGATATCATTTGATAAAATCTTTGAATTCAAAATGTAAAATTGTTACGAAATTACACTTTAAAATATAATATTTCGCTTTATTACAAAGTAAATACGAATAAATTCAAAATTTTGTGTTTGAAACTTACTACGCTGCATAGTAACCTAAATTCTTTGTCCTAACTTTTCGCCCTTGCAAATAGGGTTTTGTTTAGCCAAATCTTCCCGGCCCTTGACCTTGAAATCGACTTCACACGAGTGCACTTCCGGATACCTATGAATCCCGCAAAACACATCCCCACACCGACATTCAAATCCCAACGAACCGACCTTCTTGTTACAAATCTTACATCTTTTTCTCCCACATTTTTCTTGTGCAGAAGTTTCTTTCACTTTTGCTCCCTCAAGAAGATTTTTCATCTTCGATCTCCAGCGAGTCCATCATCTTCACGGCCTTGTTAGCAAGGTCTTCTTTGAGAAAATTCTTGTAGCACTTCGAACACATGTTTCTATTCTCCGGCAACCCGAAGAATCCGCAACCCTTGGCACATAGAGATGGATCCATATCGACCTCGTGGGTGATGCTTTTTTCTTGCTTAATTTTGTGATATTCTTGAGAGTGGAGAATTGTGAATTTACAAACTGTGAGGGTGTGAGTATATATAATGCAAGTAGATGGAGAAAATTTAGGTAGTTACAATTCGGATAGGATTTGAAATAGGAATATATATTAATTTTCTGCTTTCCTGAACTGGCTAGTGAATTGTTTTGGGAGACAAGTGTTGGTTTCTTTAGGTGCAAGCAAAATTTAGAAAATAAATTAAAAACATGAACAAGATCTCAAAAATCCTAAAACACCGAAAATAAAATCAAGGTAAGCTCTCTCTATCTCAGTATATCTAATTAATTTCTTCGATTTTAGCTCTAATTGTTTAATTTAATTTAATTTTTTATTTTCTGGCTAGGTCTAGTATTGGTGTTCTTGTCAATATCAATATGCGTAGCCAATAATTCTCCATTCTCATGCTTCATATAATTTGATATCTTCTCTTGCATATATAGGTAATTTGTACAATTTATTTTCCGGTCAATTTTGCATTCTTTCAAATCTTGAATTGATATTCTCAATTACGTACAGTTCACTCTAGAGTTAACTGGACTAAGCAAATCTCTCTTGTCTTCATTATCTTTCAAATCGTTTTACCACTTTAAGCTTGAGGTTCACACTAAGATTGACTATTAATAATGATATTTTATAGCATATTTTGTAATAAATACTTTCTTCCTTATTTTTGTCCATTGATCGAGTGCCATTGTGTTTGTTTGTTTAATATATTTGATATATTTTCATATTTTTTTTATAATTTTTTATTTTTAACATGGGTTTTTGAATTTGGCCGGCCGCGATCAACACGTATATGCGGGATCAACACCTTTAGTTCATACTACATTAAGACTAATTCCCGTTCGAGCCAGGTTGGACCACAAGGGCGACAAAACTCTCCCTACCAAGTTTTAAAGCATTTTCATAGTTTTTTATTTTTTATTTTATACTTCTCAAATCATGGGTTAAAGTAAGAATCAAAAATTGATTATTTTGGTGGAAAGAGTAGTTTAATTTGACATATTAAAGTCTAAAGGGTAATTTAGATATTTCATATCATTAAAGACTCTGAATGAAATGAACGCACTACAAGAAGTGCCTCACTTTTCCGACGTTGTTTCCGACGTCCACGTGTAGTTGGAAAAGACCAAGTTCGAAACTTTTTCCGACGTCTGTTGTGTAAATTTAAAATTTCCGCCCACACATTCAAATAATTTCCGACACAACGTGTCATTTGTCGGAAGGACGTCAGAAAAAGTGATTTCCGATGTAGACGCAGACATCGGAAAGAAGTCAAGTTTCTTGTAGTGAGGCATGCAGGAGAGACGAGTAGAACTTTCAAAAATGGGCTGATCATATATATGCATAATTTCGAGTATACTTGAGCTATAGAAAGTGCTTGCAATTCACTGTAAGTGCAAAAGTATTTAGAGTGAAGTGAGTGTGAACAAGCACGCATTCCAGAAGAAATGACATGCAATAGCTCCTTCCATCGTAAGCTCGCCCATCCACACATTCATGCATGCCTTCGCCATCCGCGTCATTTACGTCCCCCGCATGCTCGTACGACTCCAAACACTCAGCGTTCATGTCACTAGTTTAGCCACTTAGTGTTTGTTAACTTATGTTCTCTCTCTTCTTTTGAGCCCATCCATGTCAGCAAATAGAAGAGAGAGAAGGAAAATGGAAAAGTAACCCATGGCTTACTTCTGCGCAATAGGAGGAGAGAGAAAATAATTTGTATACCAATATATCCTCCTTTATGCATGGCTATATACGGATTTGCCCACACATATATCAATTGACAAATCATTGATTTGCCCTCACATTGGATGGGTGAGATTCATTCTTAAAATCTCATCCAACGGCTCTCATTACTTCAGATTAAATTAATATCAATTTTCACATAAAGGGTATTTTAATCTTTATACAATAATACGCCTACTTTTACAACAATTTTTACCAAACACAACTCCTTTTACACCTTCTTTAACACTTCATTTTACAACTCATTTTAACAAACACAACCCAAATTTCCTATAGACTCTCTTTCTTCCTTTTACCTCTTTCTACCTTTTATATCTCAATAGCACTTTTATTGTGTAGTACGCAAACGGCCCCTTAATATCCAGTTCAAGAGCTAACCGTCCCTAGGAAATATAAATAGAGAAAAAAGAATCTCAGCCATGGTTTATTGGCTGAGACTCTCAACCAATAAATAGTGACCAATAAAGTGATGCCACATCATCGATTAACACCCATACCCGCCCTAATGAATTCATGGGCGCGGAGCGCCCGCCCGGATCCATTTGACATTGTATCTTGGCTGAGAATCTCAGCCAATAAATCATGGCTGAGATTCCATGCAATCATATAAATATAAGGTCGTGTTTGGATTCGCAAAAAGGAAAAGTGGGATTCTGTTATATTATACCGTTCCCTCCGAACGGGTTGCAGAATGTGAAGAGTCGTTTTTTGGCTTCTACCAAACAGAACTCAAAACTCTACAGAGAGCAATAAAAAAAAAAAAAAGAAGAAGCGAAACACGACGCGATAACCCGCCAACGGGAACTCAGAGGCAGCGGGTAGTAAAATACCCCAAACCCAAACCCTTTCGCGCCCTAACATTCTCTCCATTTTTCTCATTCCAATCCCAATTCCGATTCCAATTTCAGTGTCGCTTTCGATTCCAATCTCATTCCCAAACCCTCACACCGCGACGGAGAATGACGCAGCCATCGGTGCCTCCGCCTCCGCTTCCCGGCGGCGGACCTGCCGGAGTGCAAGTGCGCTGCGCCGGCTGCCGCATGATCCTGACGGTCGCACCCGGTGTCACCGAGTTCGTGTGCCCTACGTGTCAGCTCCCGCAAATGCTGCCTCCTGAGCTCATGAGTAGGGCCCACCCTCCTCTTCCGCCTCCGCCAGTGCCGGCGCACGGCATCGATCCTTCCAAGATCCAGCTGCCTTGTGCCAATTGCAAGGCTATTCTCAATGTGCCTCATGGACTTTCTCGGTTCAAGTGCCCTCAGTGCAACACAGACCTCGCCGTCGACTTGTCCAAGGTCAGGCAGTTATTGCCTCCTCGACCGCCTCCCGAGGAAGTCAACGAGGTTCCGATCGTTATCTCACTTCTCTAATTTGATTTTCGATGATCTGATGTTGTTAGCTGCATCTGGATGCTCTGGTATATTTGCGGAAGGGATGGAATTTGGAGTTTGGTGAACATTTGATGATTTGAATTTTGACCTAAATTGAGTTCGCTTCTGTACTTTCAGCTCAATTAGAGATTATGTTTTCGTTTCCTTCTTTGCTACCTTTATCTTTCTCAATTTCACTCTGCTTGTTTATTTAATTTCATGAAATTTCAGTTAAGCTAGTTCTCGCTGCAACTTAATTTATACAGAGAAACTGAGCATGCTGAAAATTTTAACTGGATCACTGAAGAAACCATAAATTATATGGATGAAATTGTGATTTTACTACCACCTGTACCTCTTCTGCTTCATTTTTTGTTTATTACACAAGTATGATAGCATTTGTTGACTCTTAAACCCCTAGCTGTGATGTAGAGGGCATTTGATCCCGGTCTATGAGATGAGGTGAAGAGGTTTTATCAGTTGAACCACCACTAACTGTGACATTGCTACCTCTAGCACTAATTCTATAACAGTAAAAGTTGAATAAAGAAAAAACTAGAGTCGTTAAGCTCAAGGAAAGGCATGCTGTCATTTTACTACAGAGCAAAAAATTGTACCTAGAAGTAAAAAATCATGTCACAATTCAACCTCAACAATGTTAGATTCATGCAACTAAATGTAAATTGCGTGATTGCAAAATTTTAAAATGTGATATATGTTGCTTGACTTGGAACTTTCACTGGAATACATCTGATAATCTCAGAGGTGAAATGTTCCTTTGATGTCATTTTATATAGAGTAATGTTGAGCCATATAGGAATCGTAATGTGTTATTGGTAGCATTTTGGTCAGAGCTAATGAATGATGTAATTTGTATCTGTTCTCTCCTAACTTGAGTTTCAACTTTTAATTATTAGCTAATGTCGATGTTATATTTCTGTCCCTCTTGAATGATTATTCTATATAGAATAATAGAAAACTACAGAGTGACAGGCCTTAAGGGGTTGCACAGGGTGGGTTTCTTTCTGGAATTTGGACATAAGTAGAGGTTGATAATTCACTTGTTTGATCAAGCTCTTTTTGGTTTTACTTGCATTTATATTTTTTGTTTACAAGATATATAGTAGGTTAAAGATCCAAAAATTCTGCAAGCCTCATATTAGATGACTCTTTGGATGTGTTTGCCAGCAATATTGGTACTGTTCTCTATATTAGTCAGTTTTCTCACTAAGACTCTTTTCCCCTCTTTACCTCTCAGGTAGCCATTGAAGTGGAGCGAGAAGAAGATGAAGGTGGCATGGCAGGAGAAACTTTTACTGACTATGTGAGTGTATTTGTTTCTTAAGGCTTCACATTTAGTACTTGGGCATTTTTTAATCTCAAAACTGTTGATTCCTTGAGTTGTTGTTTGATGCCTTTATGAATCATTATTTTAATAAGTTACGTGTGGGTCTCTTATGCAGTACCCTCCTAAACTATCTATTGGCCCCCCTCATCCAGATCCTATTGTGGAGACTTCTTCATTATCTGCTGTGCAGCCACCTGAGCCGACTTACAATCTGAAAATCAAAGATGAGTTAGAAAGTTCCAAGGCTTTGTCATGCTTGCAGATTGAGACATTGGTCTATGCTTCTCAGGTTTCTTTTAATGAAAGAACTTATGGTTACTGCCTTCCTCCCTCATAGTCTCCTTAACATGTACAAAAATGTCTGATTTCCATTTCAGAGACACCTTCAGCATCTTCCAAACGGTGCCAGGGCAGGTTTTTTTGTTGGAGATGGAGCTGGTGTGGGTAAAGGTCGAACAATGGCAGGGTTAATATGGGAGAATTGGCATCATGGGAGAAGGAAAGCACTGTAAGTATGCACTGAAAAAAAAATTGAAAGGAAAACATAAAGGTTTAGGTTGCAATGTCTACATGCAGCAATATCTGTGTAGCATACTTTTGTCTCAGCTTGGATTCATTTTAGTTAATGCATGGTAACTTCATTTGTTGCTGAGTGCAATGCCTAAACCTTGTTTTCAATTATTTGACAGGTGGATATCCATTGGTTCAGACTTAAAGTTTGATGCAAGAAGAGACTTGGATGATGTGGGTGCGACGTGTGTTGAAGGTAAGAATCAGACTCTGGATGTGGAACTCAACATAAGGACCGAGTATCTCACTTCTCTTAAAAAAAATGTTAGACACGTACTGCTCTCAGTATATGCTGGATGATATTTGTGTTAACCATTCATTTTAATCATCTATTTGAAGATCAATATAATTGCTTAAGTATTGGAGTTTGGATTGAATGTTGTTACTCTAATCCATTTAATATTAGCTTTATTATTGTTCCTTATATTTAGATAATTAAATCATTATTTGAATAACTTAATTTACCTTAGCTATTTACTAATCTTTTATTGTTCTTATTATCTGCCACCTTCTAGTTTTAAACCAGATTTATTCAACTTACTGATAGATGGTCTCTTCTGGCTAATTAAGTCATGCTATTATTGTTGGTATAAAAGGATTGCTACATCATTTAGTTTGATTCTAGTAGGAAAAGTGAAAAAGTGTTAGGTGCTGTTAGATCAGGGCATAATGACATGAGCTGTTTATATTTAGATTTGGGCTGCCAAATTGAGCATTTTGAGAGTAAGCTTAGGAGTCTTTTTTGTATGGTCAATTCTATGGGCATTGTAAATAATAATAATAATAATAATATCATATATTCATTTTGTTTGCAGTTCATGCTTTAAATAAGCTGCCTTATTCTAAGCTTGATTCAAAATCTGTTGGGGTGAAGGAGGGAGTTGTTTTTTCGACATACAGCAGCCTTATAGCATCTTCAGAGAGAGGTCGTTCTCGTCTGCAGCAGCTTGTGCAGTGGTGTGGATCTGGATATGATGGTCTTCTCATATTTGATGAGGTACTGTTCTGTTCCTTTGGCAATACTTCATTATGTACCTTGTGCCTTTTAAAGGCTTTAACTGTTAATGAAATATATTCTTCTGCTTTCATATGACGAGGGCTAATGGCTTCAATGTAGTGCCATAAAGCCAAAAATTTAGTGCCTGAAGCTGGAAGTCAACCCACACGAACAGGCGAAGCAGTTCTTGACATTCAGGTTTGTCCTTATACCTAAACTCCTAAACAAGCTGAAAATAAATGCTCCTTGTGTTTTTTAATCTTGCCTTGGGATTTTTGTGTTCATTTTTTACGTTGAGCGTTGATATATATTGTATGGGTAACTATATCAAGTTTTGTAGCTCAAATTACATAGTTTTCCTTTCAAAATGGATGAAAACATGAGTATTTGGCTGCTGTTAGGGTCTAATATTAATGAATGAGTATGATTTACCAAACAATTCTAAAAACCTTGAGAGTCAAGCATTTTTCATTGTGGCCATTTTCTTTTCCAGTGCTTTTAGTTAGGTTCATAATTTTACATCTATATATGCCTTCACTTGGGGCTTTGTTGATTAAAAAGTGCCTTCGATCTGAGCGTAGATGGATTTTTTTTGTGTGTGTGGCAATAACAGTCCTTTCTTGAATAATACCAATTTTCTAAAATAGTATTATCTTTCCTTTGCAAATAAACAAACAGAAAAGAACGAACAAAGAAAAGACACATAGATGCACATTTCTCTTGGCATGCAACTGGTGTAATTAAGGGTTAACTTTGCAACTTGTAGTAGCACAATTTCAGAGAGTGGCTTTACAAGGCTAACTTTTAGTAATTAATATTCACTCTCTTATATATACAGGCTCGACTTCCTGAAGCTCGTGTTATTTATTGCTCTGCAACTGGTGCATCTGAGCCACGCAACATGGGTTACATGATCCGACTTGGACTTTGGGGACCTGGAACATCTTTCTCTGAGTTCCGAGATTTTCTAGGTTTGATTTTTGTCTTCCACTATTTTCTCTACATAAGGCTTATATTTTCACTCTTCCCATTCTCACTACTTTTTATTCAAGTAGTAGTTTGATTACTCAATAAAAAGGCCAAAAAAAATAAAATCCGTGACTGTCATCCAAAATCAAATCAGTTCAGTCCTTGAGCTTTTCTTTTTCTTTCTTCCTTTCTTTAATATTAACCCCTTGAACCATCCTTGGTATTGGAAAACTTCTGATTTTCTTGATCTCAGTTGAATATGTGAAGGTATTAACATACACCCATGTTTTTAAACAGTTGAGCACGTGGGTCTATCGATAGAGTTATGGCTACTTAATTAGCAAAAATATTCTATATTTACCAAACATAGTGCTATTGTGGATCATTTTTTATCTGGATGTCCTAACTTGTTAACGAAGCAATTTTAGTTCTTGGCAAAAGCCTATTTGTGTTATAAACCTTGTTTCTGTCAGTCCATGTGCAACACATATAATCTTTAGAATTGCTCATCCCACACTCGAGAGGGAGTATTAATGTACCCATATCTAGTTAATGTCTGGCTTCCTGCTAGTTAAGTAGTAATAGATACCTCTCCACTAATTGCCAGTTGGATGACATTTTTACCACCTTTTCTGGCTTTGGATTGAAATTAGTAACAGCAGCATAAAAAGCTCTCTCTCTCATTCTCATTTTTGGTTGGAATACAAGGCTGCATTGTACAACTAACCCTCTAGTGCATTTGATCTTTGGCTATCTATTCTCTGAAAAAATTATGCATCCTAGTTAGTTTCTATGTTCAGTTAACTAGTGGCAGAGCTCTTTCTGAATTCTGACAAAATTTACTTACAGGTGCTCTTGATAAAGGGGGTGTTGGGGCACTGGAACTTGTTGCCATGG
>JAYMTK010000048.1:0-45377 GCA_036897405.1 Pelargonium myrrhifolium | reverse complement strand
GCTATCGGTTCTCCATCCTTTGCTCCCCCTAGCCTCGTTCTCTTGAAGACTGGAAAAGCTTGGCCATCATGCCCCTCATTTTCCACCACCTCATTGGCTCCCACTGGGATTCGATCCTTCGATGATGAACCCATTCTTGGTGACTTCCAATTATCATTCCAAAACCATTTGGATGCATACCCAAAGTCCTTCTCCTCCAGCCCCATCAGCCCAAAACCCGCTACTACTTGCTTCGCTTGATCCGCCATTGTTGCCCACAATTTGGAATCGACAACCCCAACAACTCCACACTCAAATCTTGCCTCGAAAACTGTGCCTTCTGCTACTACACTTTCCCGATGCTCAACCGGCACCACACTAGCAAAACATACTGATTTCGCTCACCGTCTCGAACCCGATCTCCTCCTCGTCCTTGGCGGTTGTAAGGATGGTCACAGACGTTACTGGACTAATAGAAATAGTAACTGGTACCGACTCTGCTCCGATATGTGACTGATAAACTCTCAACCCCAACAAGCAGTCAAAGAAAAATGGAACCACTTTAAACCTTATTGTCTTTTTCTACTGTACGTTTTAAAAATTTCAGGTAGTTATTTATTAAAACTCGATTTTAAATATAAAAATATGAAATACATATCTTTCAATATTTTCATATTTAAAACATTTAGCATTATTAATGGGGTTGTTATTAGGTCCGAAAACCATGGATCTCATTGGGCCCGTTAAATGTAATGGAACTGTTTATGAGTAATTACTCAAATGCATGTTGTTGGGTGTGTTTTTGATGATGTAAATTATTAATACAGGAGCAGTCCCATCCCATGTGCCATTTTATCTCTTGAGATTATTATCTGTGTAATGTGTATAGTATTACGGTTTTCTGTCTTTTCTCACAGCTTCTTCATTTAATGTCATCAAATGACAAATTTAATGTTTCTTTTTACTTTTCAAAATATGAAATTTGTTTCATATTGGACAAAGTTATTTCAAGCCGTTGATTATGTTAAACATTTTAATCTGACATTGAACTATTCATTAAACATAATGAATAACTCGATACAAATAAGATTTGTTTATGTTGAACACAAATTTACTTAAATTGTATCATATTTGTATTGTGGCTAGTGTTAGACCTAAATTGATAGCACTAGAACCCAGTTGTTTTCATGTAATAAAGAGGAATAGTCTTTTTATGTAGATTTGATAATTTAAATTTCATATCAGATTTCAATTGTATCAAAAGAATTAAAAAAATAAAAGTTATACTATTTTGTTAGCACATTGCAATCACGAGGAAGTAGATTATATCATTCTGATTTGCTACTCCAATATTCAAAATTGAAAAGAAAAAAAAGAAACTCAAATTAGGGTTGTAAAAAGTAAGGAAGTTGATGATTTAGACTCTTTAGAAAAATCGAGTGATGTTTCTTTCAAGAATGATACATGTGGGATAGGGTGGGAGGTGTCATTAGATGTCACCTTTTAACCCGAGGTTGTTCTTATTTTAAAGGCGGTTATACTATTAAAGCAAGAGTCAATGCGTTTCTCGTTGTTTTATTTTTTTGTTTGCATATTAAAATTCATGATGTGATGTTCATTACTAATAGTGCTATCTTTTTAGGTTGACTAATTTATAAATGAGCAGACAACTCGAGATGCAAGCTTATCATGAAAAATGTTACGACTCAATTGCTAGCATTTAGTCAAAATTTACAAGAAAACTTACCTTTGAGTTATTTTTAACGATTGAACTACATAACTGGGGTAGCTCTCTCCTTTTAAACCCCAAAATCCAACCCGACCCGATGAGATTCAAACTCACGACCTCACATAAAGGATATGTGTCTTACTGTTGAGTCATCTCCTGTTACCTTTGAGTTTTTGTTTTGGGCAACTGTCACCCCTAAACACTCACTTTATGGGCCAAAGCCCAGCAACATCTTGCAGGCATTAAAGACCTAAATTTGGCAAAGCCCAAACTATAATAGCATTGGGCCATCATTAATTCACAACTCCTAATGGGCTTAATTTGCGAATCCAATATCCAACTCCACTACCAGACAGACAGATGGAAAGGTTAAAACCGTCACTACACATGCATCACTGGCATATTTCAAGTTTGAACATCGCTTCACCGTCCGATCTATATCCAGCAAAGGAAAACCGTTGGATATAAACCAAGAGAGCGGGTCTCAAAAATTCAAATATCCAACCTCGCCCGCTCTCTCTCGTTGCATTTCGATCCTGTAAAGACAGTGTCACTGAGTGAAGAGAGAGAGAGAGAGAGATTGTTAGAGAGAGAAGCATTTGGTGTTGACTTCGGATCTGTTCGGTGTTGGTGGCGATCTACACAGTTGCGTTGAACTCAAGATGTCCGGTCGCCACGAGAAAGAGAAAGGCGTCAATGTCCAGGTTCTGCTTCGGTGCAGGTACACTCAGTTCTCGCTCTAAATAGATCTATTTTTTGTTTGTTTTCAATTTCTGGATTTGTTGATCTTGAATCTGGATTTTAGTGTCTGTTCATTTCCAATGCTTTTGGATTTCGATTTGTTGAGGTTTTGCTGTTTTTTGGGTGATTTTCAGGCCGTTTAGTGATGATGAGTTGAGGAGCAATGCGCCGCAGGTTGTTACTTGCAACGATTACCAGAGAGAGGTTGCAGTATCTCAGAACATTGCTGGGAAGCATATTGATAGGGTTTTCACATTTGACAAGGTCTGTTTTGCTTGGTTTTATGTATTATGGTGAAAATTAAGCTAATTAGTTCACCGAGGTTTCCTTTATTTCTGGAATTTGGTACGCTTTAACTTGTTGTTAATCATACTAATTTGGGTAGTCTTTATCTTTGAGGTTCGTTTTAGTTTTGTTAGTTATTCCATGGATAGTGTCCTATACATTAATTCAACATGGGGAAACTGTTAGTGATTTATTCTATCACCAAGGTTCTAATATGCACTCAAAACACCCATTAAGTTTAGGCCTTAGGAGATAGCTTAGAGTGGTTATAGGTGATTCATAATTTGGCCAAGCACAAGTGATGTTCCAGACACCTTGTTACTCTACTTGGTTTTGAGCAGGCGCTGCCAAGCTTGGTGGCATTCAGATATCTTAAGTTTGATGGCATTGTGTTTTTATTACTTCTTAACGTTCTCTGCCCTAATATAGGAACTTAATATTAAACTATAGCTTATGATCGATGCTGAGATTCTATGGAACATGCAGGTTTTTGGACCTACGGCTCAGCAGAAAGATCTTTTTGATCAGGCAGTGATTCCCATTGTAAATGAAGTTCTAGAAGGCTTCAACTGTACCATTTTTGCTTATGGTCAAACTGGCACAGGGAAAACCTATACAATGGAAGGTGAATGCAAAAGGGCAAAGGTATGCTTTGGTGAATTTTATTTTTTATGCGTAAACTGTTGTTAAGACAACCTCTTCTTGTTAATAAGACTGGGAATCATAAATGTCATGTGAACCTGTGGCAGGCTGGACCCAATGGGGCATTGCCTCCAGAAGCTGGAGTGATACCCAGAGCTGTTAAGCAGATATTTGATACACTTGAGGGCCAGAATGCAGAGTACAGTGTCAAAGTTACTTTTCTAGAGCTGTACAATGAGGAGATTACTGACTTGCTTGCCCCTGAAGAAATATCAAGAGTTGCTCTAGAGGAGAAGCAGAAAAAGCCGTTGCCTCTGATGGAAGACGGGAAAGGGGGAGTTCTTGTAAGAGGTTTAGAGGAAGAAATTGTAGCAAGTGCAAGTGAAATTTTTACTCTACTTGAAAGGGGTTCTGCAAAACGTCGCACTGCAGAGACTTTATTGAACAAACAATCAAGGTGATGGTTTGTGTGCTTAAAATTGTTCATGTGTGGACTGAAAGAAGCTTTTTAGCTTTGCATTGCTTAACTACAAATTTTCCTTTGATTTCAGTCGGTCACATTCTCTTTTTTCCATTACCATACACATAAAGGAAGCAACTCCAGAAGGTGAAGAACTAATCAAATGTGGGAAGTTGAATCTTGTTGATCTAGCTGGGTCAGAGAACATTTCTCGTTCTGGTGCTAGGGAGGTACCAATAGTTACATTGAGATTTTGATATTTTGGTTGGGATTTCATGGTTTAACTACATAGTTACAAATGTATATGGTTGTCTATATATTCATGCTCATTATCTAACAGGGTCGAGCAAGGGAAGCTGGAGAGATCAACAAGAGTTTACTCACTTTAGGACGTGTCATCAATGCGCTTGTGGAGCATCTTGGACACATCCCTTACAGGGATAGTAAGCTCACAAGATTGTTGCGTGATTCACTTGGTGGGAGAACCAAGACATGCATAATAGCCACAGTTTCACCTGCTGTTCATTGTCTGGAGGAAACTTTAAGTACATTGGACTATGCTCACAGGGCCAAGAATATAAGAAATAAGCCGGAGGTTTGTTGCTTTAAATTTATGTTGATTTAATACTAAAGTTCCTATAGACCTAAACTCTAATAAGAGGTTGTCAATTGTTCTGTCTTGTTTTGTTAAGTCTTTATATTGTGCTATTTCATACAAAGTCCTTAATTTATGCGTCTGTGTGTCATACACTTAGTGTACTGGTTCAAAATGTGTATCATATATTTAGGCTACTCGTTCATTAATCTTTGCTATTTCATGGGTATATTCTGCTGTTATTTACAGGTTAACCAAAAGATGATGAAATCAACTCTTATAAAAGACCTTTACGGTGAAATCGAACGTCTTAAGGCTGGTAAGATAGTTGACTCTGCTGGGTTTGGTGTAGAACTTTAGCTGCTAGTGCTAGTTGTGCCAGACTGCCAGGTGGCAGGTGATACTTATGTTGACTTAATTTAGTGGTTTTCCAGAGGTTTATTGTTCACGTGAGAAAAATGGTGTCTACATTCCAAAAGATCGCTACATTCAGGAGGAGAGTGAAAGGAAGGTATATAATTCGTCCAATTTTTCTTTTATCATGTATCTCATATGCGTATGCTAATGTTCCGATTGGTATGAAGTTTTCTCTCACACTGGTTTTGGTATTGTTCTTTGGTGTTTTTAGTCTCAAGATGTGTAATTGCCAATGGCAACTCATCTTTTTTGAAAACCTGAATTATCTATTGTGGTCATATGTTCTCTTTTCCTACAGGCTATGGCTGATCAAATTGAACAAATGGGGGTTACAATAGAGAACAATCAGAAGGTTTGTTTGCTCGATGATGTTCTTGTATGTAGTTGGCGTTTCTGTGATACTTAGATTGACCTCTTACACATTTTATCTGTCATTAATAGCTACTTGAGGATTTGCAAGATAAATATGTTGCTCAGGTTCGACAATGCTCTGATTTGAGTAGCAAACTTGACTCCACTGAGGTAAGTTAGTTCATAATTTTCTAAATGGTTCTAGACTCACCATTAGTTTGAACTTGGAACTAATCAAATGGGTGCTGTTCAGAAAAACCTGGATAGGACGTCTAAATTGCTTGCCAGCACTGAGGTTGAACTAAAGAAATGTCAGTATACTCTGAGGGAAAAGGATTTTATTATAGCTGAACAGAAGAAAGCAGGTATGCACTAATAGCTTTCTCGTTGGATTATTATGATTATCTCTTTTCTATTTGTGCTGTAGTAACATTAATATTATTATCATGTATGCGGAACAGAAAATGCATTGACTCAGCAAGCATGTGTTTTACGGTCTGACTTGGAGAAAGCTTACCAGGATAATGCCTCATTATTTCAAAAAATTGGTATTGTCTCTATATTGAATGATAGCAGTGAATTGTTTCAGTTGGTTCACCATTGTTGCTGACTATCTCTTTTATGATTTTTGTAGCTAGAGAAGATAAATTAAATGCTGATAATAGATCAACCGTGAACAACTTTCAAGAGGAGCTAGTGAAGCAAATTGGTTCTCTTTGCAATGTGGTAGGCACCTCGATGTCAAGGCAAAATGAACATCTTCAGTGTGTTGAGAAACTCTGTCAATCATTTCTAGATACACACAATAAGGTATACAACTCCTTGATGCTTGTTTTCAGGAAATGATTTTTTTTATTATTTAAAAATAACAATTATAGCTTTACAACTCTTGTTTAAGCTATCTTTATAATGATGTTTATTATGTGTCAGTTAATCAAGTTCAATTATTCTCATGTATTTAGGCTGTTATGGATTTGAAGAAGAAAGTGACATCTTCTAGGACTCTGTACAATTCTCACATGGAGGCCGTGCAAAATGTTGTGCGTCTGAACAAGGCTAGCTGTAATGCTAGTCTGGAGGAGATGTCATCTTTGACGACTTCTAATGCACAGTCCATTGAAGAAGTAGGTGGCAAATTTGAGTTTTGCTAGTGTTGGCCCCTATTCGAATTATATATTTATTGTATGTATGTGTTGGCTCTTTTATTATTTAGCTGATGTTTTGCATTTTTTTTGGGCATTAGTTATTAGCATCAGAGGCTGGTGAAGCTAAGTCAATATTTGATGATCTTCAAAGTAATCTTTCAACTCATCAAGGAGAAATGGCACTTTTTGCTAGGGATTTGCGTAAGGTTTGTACCATTGTATGTAACCCTTAGTTTGCTTTCTGAACCAAGGTTTGATGCTTTCATTGTACAACATATCTTTATCGTATTTTCTTTTGACTATTAGATTTGCATTCCATTACTTCTAATTTTGTGATTGTTATTTGTGTTCAAAAGAGATTCAATGCCAGTGTTGAACAGACAAAGGAGATTTCCAAGTTCACAGACAGTTTGCTTAATAAGCTGCTGGAAGAATCAAAACAGCTTCAAGATCATGCTACACAAGTTAATGAAATTCAATTGAAAAGCTTAGCTGAATTTGAGAAGGCTTATGAGGTACACCTGCACAAGGATAATTTTTCAACATGTATCATTGTGGCCAGAATCTGACATAATGGCATGTGGCTCTTATGATCTACAGGAACAGTCAAAATCTGACGCCGAGAAGCTTATTGCTGAAATGACAACTCTAGTTTCCAATCACATCCGCCGCCAGAAAGATCTGGTATGTATTTCTCTCCTTCAAAAATTTATCTTTCTTTTGTTGTGTTGCCCTGTTTTAAAGATGGTTTGACCACGTTTCTGACAGGTGGATACAAGGCTTATTGGCATGAGAGAAACAGCAGTTGGAAACAAATCATTTTTAGATGGATATGTTTCCACAATGGAGGGCATTACTGTGGATGCTAAACGGAAATGGCAAACATTTTCTATGCAAGCGGAGAATGATGCCAAAGATACTGCTGATTACTCTGCTGCTAAGCATTGTCGAATTGAAAATCTATTGCAGCAATGGTCAGTATTTGTCCTATGGAATGTTGAAAATTTGGATTTGGATTTGAATACGTACTTATTATTATCTTTGCCTCACTTGCTCTTTTATTTGAACCAGTGTAAACACTGCTGAGTCAGCTTTCAAGCATTGTCAAAAGACTAACGAGTCTGTCAATGAGATGGGCAATAAGCATGTTTCATCAATGGTGTCTTTTATCAGGTCAGTAGTTAACATGTCTTGTTCTTTAAGTCATTATGGGTCATAACCTAGTTGATGTTATGAGCATTATCCATTTGAATATATACCATGTTAAAGTAAATTTCAAAATCCTTCGCTGCAGGAATGTTTGTGATAGTAACGAGCAACATGATCTTGAGATTGGTTCTGCACGGGTTGCAGCAGAGCAGGATGCCGCCAAAAGTAGTGATGATATAGTCCAGCACATCGATAGTGAGTATTTCTTTCAGTCAGTACTCTACAAATGCTGTTTGGATATTACATATTCTACAAATTCATAACCATGAATGTTCACAATTCTTGCAGATGTTTCAGAGGTGGAACGAGGATCTATATCTGGTATCTTAGGTGCTGTCGAAGCTCATGTCAATACCTTGGAGAATTTACGTGAAGATCATTCTGGACAAGCTGCAATAATGGAAGAAAAGGCACACGAAACCTTCCAGCAGCAATACATGGTATGTGGATTTTGTTTTGTATTTGTTACATTTTTTAATAGCAATTCAGAATCTGTTTCTTGCATCTAGAGTGTCACTAATTATGTGCCGTCATTAGGATTATGAGCCAAGTGGCACAACTCCTACTAGATCGGAACCAGAGATTCCTAGTAAAGGAATTATTGAGTCGCTTAGAGCAATGCCAATGGAAGTGCTTCTTGAAGAATTTCGAGAAAATAATTCCTTCGAGTCATTTGAAGTGAAGGATTTAAAACCGTCTTTGATACCACGAAGTCCTCTTACACAGCTCAACTAGATCGGGGCATTTTATACAAACAGAAGTCGTGAAAAGTATTTGTATTATTGATGTACTGCTGTGATTATTCCATTTTAGAATTGTAAGAACACAAGTGGTGGTTGGTTGGGATGTTGTATTTTTTGGTAATGAATAAATCCTATCTTGGGATTTAGCTCTCTAATCTGCTGAAGCAATGTAAAATTCTGAGTGAAAAATGAGATTTCCATGGGATTTATTGAATATTTATTCTCTTCATTTTGATCAAGCAACTTTGTACTAAATTCAAGTAAACGTGAAGATGGATCTTTTTGGTTCAAGTTAAGAAATTTTGTTTGACAGATATATATGTTGTTGGAGGGAAAAAATTCGTACTTTAGAAGTTGTCCTAAGTAGGTTTTAAGTCCAAGACGAGTGAGTTTCGGGTTCTTGGATCTTGCGAGAGAATCACAAAAACTCAGATGTATTTGAAAAATCACATCGGGTGTTAGATTGAGATTATTTATCGGAGAATTCAAATAACTCTAATATTAGAGAGAATTAAGGGTTGAAAAGTTGTTGAAGCAATTAATGCTTCCTCCTCTTACAATAGATGAGATATTTATTATTTATCCTCACAACCATGAGTTAATGACGTATTGTCGTGAGATAAATTAGTGGTGACGATGAATTTTGCGGGAGCCTTGAATTGTCTCTCAAGTATTTTCTTCTTGGATGACCAACTAGATTCCAATCCTCCACTTCTCCAATGAGTGTGGTGGAGATGTCCTCACTCTTTCAGAACGACTACCACTTTGACGCGACGTCTGCTAATTTGTTTTGTTGAATCATGAGGCGAGTTTCCACCTCAACCCCTTGAAGCTAGTGTGGCTAGGCCAGCTCTAAGGCCTTGCTCAAGACCTTGGAGTTGGTCTAGTTTGGCTAGCCTTATGTTATTGTAAGCATTGCGCTTGATGCCTGCATCAAAACCTTAGAGCTAGTTTAGCTTGGCCATACTCAAATTTTCAAGGTGGCTGCAGTGCGAGTCCTGCCTCAAGAATTTTGTTGACTCGAATTTTGTTGTTGTAGAAGCTTAATGAACATGAATCGTATCACAACTATGATCGATTCGTAAGTAGAAAAATTTAACATTTGTCAAGTCTTTCACTTTTTTTTTCCCCTATAGTTTGTGCCTAAGGTATACAACAATCAAACACTCTAGTCTTTTCATAAAAATTCATTTGAACTTTTTATGTTTTCTTTATTACACATTATTATTATTATTATTATTATTTAACGCATAAAGAAATTAGCATGAAAACGACAGGTCATAGTACATAATAAGGTCAGTGACCCGACCCATATCTACTCCTACTATCATCATCAAACCCATAACCTACCCCAAAGGACCTCTCATCGTAGATCGCTTAACTTCAGCCACAACGCTGTTTGAACTACCTCCCATCAAACCCCAAACATATATAAAAAAAAAAAAAAAAAAAAAAAAAAAACAAAAAAAAAAAAAAAAAAGCATTTCAAACTAGCATAAACAAAAAAAAACATGAAAATAAAATCCACATTATTATTTTTTTGAATCCAAAAGACTAATTCATATTAACAATCAAAAGATAACACGAAAAATAACATAGTTCCTACAAAGAACATGAGCAGAAAAGTAAACCTAACTACATAAGTAAACTTGTCAAACTGATTGGCCTGGCCCCTTCTCTTTCAATATCCAGACAGACACAACATGACTATGGAACAAGAGGAATTCATATTCTCTATTTGAGCTAAAACATAGCCATGAAGGTTGTGAATCTTAAAATCAGCAAAACCTCCCAACCGGCCAAGGGAGACTTACTATTCTCCCGACAGGATACAACCCCTCTACCACTTACTTTAAAGGTTAGATCCCAGCGATTAGAAGGAGATCTGAGTAGCCAATCTCCACTCTGCTCATTGAGCTCCAAAATCGAGAACACCCCATGCTTCCAACGCTTCTGAGAAGTCTTAGTCTCAACTTTTTAGTCCTTTCATTCATCTTATTACTCATGACTGCCGCCGCCGCCTTTACAAAAACCCTAGCCGCCGTCTGGAGGGAAAAACCCTAAGCGAGGTCATAATCCACATTATTTTTAATAACAAACATAATAGACTTAAAAGCTTAAAAAAACATAATAGTTTTTAAAAGTTACTTTTTTGTGAAGTGTTAACATTCTCTCACTAACCAGCATCATTCATTGACATAGACCATTGTCAACCACTATGTTGGCATAGAGGAGGCCATTTGCACCTATAATTTTCACACCTATCATAAAAAGAGGTACAGTTAAAAGTTGGAGATCAAACTGAAGCACAACCAAAAGGATAAGGTGTGCCTAATGCAACCAAGAAAAGAAAAATATATTTTCTCCAAATTTCTTTTGTTAAACCTCAAAAGCAGTTTCTTTTACAGAATGTCAAATGCTGTAACATTTGAAATTAAAGAATCAACTTAGATACATATATATATATATATATATATATATATATGGAACTTTACTCCAACTCAAAAGTTTAGGGCTTGTTTGAGTTCTCTACTTCAATTGTCTGTAAAGATAGTTGAAATGAGGCGAAATGTTTATAGAGTTTGTGTCTGGAGGAGCTGTGTAGACAACCCAAACAAACACTTAAGCTGTTAGGTAGAAGGATCCAAGTTGTACACCAAGTGACGACAAACTTGACATTATTTCAATGTAGGATTCCTCATCACTAATGTTTGTTAATAAACATTATTCACATCCACCCTTGCGCTTCATTCTTATAGATCTGTTAATTTTTAACTATATATGTAAACAAATGGACAAATTTCTATAAATTGTTGAGAAAACTCAGGGAGGGACACATAATCTATTACCAGGATGTAAATATGAAGAACATGCCAATAACACCTATGCTTCGTATTGTACTTCAGGCATCATCTGGTAACACCACTCTCTATCTTCTTTGCTATTTCTCAAATGATAGAAAATGTGAATTTAAATAAGCCAAACAAACGTTTAATAAAATCAAAATGAGGCAGCAGAAGGAAGTTTGTTAAAGCTCCAACAAGATTACAAGTAATCTAGTTACAAAAACCAAATGTGTAAAATAAGCATCAAATCGAAACTTAAAACAAATATATTATGAGACAGCATGTAACAGAATATGTAACAATGAAGTAAAGTGTGTTGTGAGCCATATATTTTCACAAATGAGGATTTACCTGCTCAATGACGTGTTATCATACACATTTAGATTCTCATAGAAGACCAGTGCGTAAAACGTAACATGATTGAAGACAAAGAAACCAACCTACACCAAACTAAAAAAAAAAACAAAATTAGTTGTAATGACGAGGAAACGGAGCCATTGGACCACATCAATTAAGCTTCTGACAGGATTTACCTTGCAAGCAATATTATTAAGAGTGTATGATGTAGCAGATGCACCAGAGCAGCCTCAATATCATTCCATCGCTGCAACTGACAATAAGAAAATTAAATAGCCCTCTTTGTCAGTCACCATAGAATTTCCCACGTGAAGTGAAGGACCAAGTGATTGAGCACAATAAATCAAAAGAAATACACGTGACACACCTCTAGGCATTGTTCATCCTTGCAGAATTTAGACGGTCCACCAGTTATATAAGCACAATATAAATCTAACCAAAATATAAGTACTGTGTTACATTTCAATTATCCAAATCTATAATGCAAGACGCATATGCATTATTTTTTTCTTCCAGTGCTTTCTTTTTCTCTTCTAGTGCTTTCTTCTTCTCTTCCAGTGATTGCATTTGTGCCTTCATTTCAGCAATCTTTAAATCTATCTCAGAAATTTCCTTTTTTCGCTCTATACATGATAAGCGTTCTCTGGCCTTCTCAACATAAGGACTAAACAACTGAATAGAAAAATTCATGTTGGACAGATTAAAAAAAGCATCCAACATAAATTGGACCTGTTCTGCAGTCATGCTATTTAACGGTTGAGTGTGACCAATTTGATGAAATTCACTCAACAATGTAACAAACCCTTGTGTGAATTGGAAAATCTGAAAACTGTTTTGCTCAGAGTTTGTAGCTGCTCTGCAAGTTCCCGCTTCTTTGACAAGAGAAAAATGATCTGGATGGCCAAGAGTCTCCCGAGATTTTTTACTTTGTTGCTCTTTAGGAAGAGAGGATTCTCCAAGTTGATTAAACGGCATGATTCTAAAGGAGCTATTGGAGAGGATTCTCCAATTCTCATCCTCATTTTCTGCGGGCTCCACAACCTCCTCACAACTTTCAAATTCTTTTCCTTTCCCTTTATCACTCATATCAGCCAACTTCCCTACTTCAGTGACCTTACCACAAAAATCAATCTCTTTTCCTCTCTCAGTGACTGCCTCACAAACTTCAGTTCCCTTACTCTGTTTGCTCCACTTCTCAAAAATCTCAACCCCTTCACTTAGCTTCATGGCATTCTCACAAGTCTCAGCTTCATTTCCTGATTTGATGGCTTTCATATAAATCTCTACCTTCTTTCCCCGCTCATGAACATCAGTCTCACAAGTATCATCAACTTTTCCAGCTAAGGCGACCTTACCAAAATTGTCAACCTCCTTTCCTCCATGCATGACTTCCTCACAAATCTCAGTTCCTTTTATTGGATCATTACACTGCTCGAAAATCCCAACCTCTTCTCTTGGCTTAATAACATTCTCACAAATCTCAGCATTTCCTGCCTCAGTCAGTTTCTCACATATCTCCTCAACCTCTCTTCCAGCAGACTCAGTTGACTTCTCATGGATTTGAGCTACAGGTTCAAAATGGCTGTTCGATGAGGTGCTTGGATCTGTGGTGGTCAGTCTTCGAATCTCCTGAAATTGAGAAAAGAGTAGAGCATAGTACCTTATTGGTTATAGGAAAATGAAAGTAGAACTAAAATTTACAAAGTTAAGCAAATAGGCACAGCATTTCTTTACTTGGATGCGTGGAGCTTATCCTAAATACTTTCAGGTAATTTAATTAATTAATTATTTTTTCTTTTGTCTTTTGTCTTTTCCAGTTTAAGCCCTGTATTTATTTTGTTCACAAAAAAGAACCAGGCACGCCTTTTCAGTTACGGGGAATACAATTAAAATTTATTACAGTTAAGTAAGTTGCCATGGCATTTCCTTACTTTGAATTCATGGAGCTAATACAAAATATTTTGGCATAATTTTGACTATTTTTTTTTGTCAAGTTCAGACAGTCTACTATTTTTGTTCATGAGAAGGAATAAGGATGTTACGTCTTTTTCAGAATGTGAAGTACCGATTTGTCATATAAATGATGAATTATGTCGGGTTCACATGTCGGAATGGACACACAAAAGACAAATCCTACTGTAATGACTGAGCATGCTTTTTAAATTCAACTAAAGTTGTTTGACAATGTGCAGGACCAAGTCATTTCCTGAACAATGTCAGGGTCGGCTACATGAATCCATAAGTAAAATTTGTTGGGATCATTTGCTTGTATTCTCCTCCTTCATTCTATATCATATTTAATCCTATCTCCTTAGTTAAACCAAGTTCTATGATGTCTTTTCCCACAACTTTCCATGTTAACTTAGATCTACCCATAACCCTTTTAGTTTCTCCCATCTGAATTCTCTCATCTTTATTCACGGAACACTAGTCTCTTTACACTCCACACTTCAAACCATCTTCAACGATTTTCTCACATCTTATCTTCAATTGATGCTACCCCAACATTTCCTCAAATATATACATTTTTAATTGTGGCTATTGACATATCAAGTCCTATATTTATTGAAAATGACGAATCACGTGTTCTGTGTCTGTACTTAAATTGGTGGCTCATATGTTTCAGAGTAACAAATGCTTGAAAACCCATAATTTAGAATGAAAAAACAAAACAAGAGAGGTAACGAAATATATAATATGAAGAGAGGCATACCATTTCTGAAAAGATCTGTTGTATAGTAGTATTAAGGTCACCCTTCCAACGCTCTTCATTCCTAGACTTTGTCAAGTATACTCTCTCTAGCTTTGGTGTGCTCGTGATTCCTCCACAGAAGGTCCTCAGATTGGAGCACTCACTCACCATTACTAGAGTCAATGAAGGGAATTTAAATGTGTAATTGCCAGTGCAAAAATTTGCGAGCCTTGGTAAATCTTCAATCTCCAGAAACCTCAATTTGCTGAAAACAATCTCATCTTCTGACTCATCCCTCTCGCTTACTATAATTTCTTCTATCATTTTGCATCTTGTTATTTTCAGCTCTGCGAGTTGCTCCAAACTTCTAGCTGTTGAGCACTGTATTAAATTTATCAATCCAACACAATCTCGGATGTGCAACTTTGTTAGAGGTTTGAAAGATACTGAGAGCGGTACTAAATTTGTCAGAAGAGGACATTCCCACACTTCTAGAGACTTAAGTTTCTCCAGAATTGGGATCAATGGCGAGTCTTCTTTCCAGATATACTTCAATTCAGGCAACTTATAGAGTTTTAGCTCTGTTATCTGAGAAAGTAGAGTTGTATTATCAGTTTGCTTAACCTCCCGTTCATTGACAAGTACCGGCCCTTCACCTTCATATGGGAATATCTCTTGGAAGGAACAATTATATACTGAAAGTCTTTCCAGATTGCGAAATCTATGGAAGAACTTGGATGGAAAAACAGCTGATTCATCAAGAAAGTCAGTGATAATTGACCTTTTAAGATTTCTAAAGAGCTCAGAAGAAAAATGATCATTTTGCCTCATTATCATCATCATGTCCTTTCTGGTTATAGACAAAAAAGCCAGGTTGGAGACGATCTGCAAAACAAGTTAAATGACATCAGATAAACTCCAACTTAAAACTCCTTTAGTAAGTTATATATCATGGAAACATAAATGTTTTTATTTTGTACTTTATTTATATAGTGCCTCATCAATTACTAACTTAATGGTTTTTACTGATGGTATTAAATCTCTTCATCTCACTTTAAGAAAAGATCTTTTCAGTTAAATATCCAATTTCCTTTGTAAGAAAACTAAATTTGGATCAACACTTACTATTATTTATATTAGTTAATAATAATTCTAGTAAAATTATATTTAATATTTGTTAAAAGTCAAATAATAAGGTAACTGAGAGAGTAATAAAATCCAAGGTAATCGGCTATTCAAGTAAATCAGCTAACAATGAATTTTATTAGTAGATACAATTTTGTTTCTCTTTCTCTACCCAGCATTTCTATTTTGCTCAATTGTATTACCCTTTTCTCTATTTTGTACAGAATGATGAATGAGTGGGCAAACTGTTATTGATGAATCATTCAAATATATGTTAAATAGGTTCATTAATTTTTACAAAGGTATAAAATATATATTGATGTGATAAGTATGAGTACATGTTTGAAGTCACGTGAGACTCATATAATTCAAAAAGTCTCATCACAGTACCACTGCCACGTCTTCATAAGTTGGTCGCATAAACATCATATGACTTCAAATAAATACTCTCTCCGTCCCAAAATGAGTGTCCTGTTTCTCTTGAATTTCCGTCCCAAAATAAGTGTCTTGTTTCCTTTTCTAGTAAGTTAGTTATGCATGAATTAATAATATCCTTATAAAAAATTACTCCATCCGTCCCAAAATGAGTGTCCTCCTTTCTAATGTGAGAAAAATTAAGGAAAAGTTAGTTAGCGTGGTATATTTACTCTTGTACCCTCATGATCATGTGTTAATGGATACTAACTAACTTATTATGAGGATATTATTGACAATTCATGCATAACTAACTTCCTAAAAAGAGAAAGTGGACACTCATTTTGGGACAAAAAATCATTTGAAACAAGACACTCGTTTTGGGACGGAGGGAGTAGTTAGAATCTCTCAACACATGATCATGAAGATACAATAGTAAACATACCACACTAACTAACTTCTTATTTATTCTCAAAATAGAAATGAGGACACTCATTTTGGGACGGAGGGAGTAGTTAATACTCTGCCACATCAACACATATTTGACACATCGACCAAGCTTAATAGACATAACGTATTTGAATGGTAACCCAAATTGTAAAAATCCTCAAGTTTACACCCCCATTTGTACTATTAATCAAAATTTATGCTCCGAAAGATGGTATTTCTCATTTATTATAATCATTACTCCCTGTAAACATTCTATGCAACTATACCACGGTTATCAAAACCAAACTGACCAGAACAGGTTGAATCCGTCAAAACCACAAAGAACTGAGTTTGACACGATCAAAATTTACTTTTCATTGTCACATCATGTGAGTGACCCAATCAATCTTGGCCATTGAACTCGTGACCTAGTAAACATATCAATTAGACCCTCAATATGGTTTTTAGAACACAAACTTTGCATTGACTAGTATATAAAACTCAAAAAGTATAATAGAGAGAAAAACAGATGGATACATTAAGCTTCAAAAAGTATCAATTAGACCCTCAATTCGGTATTTGATAAACAGATGGATACATTGTCCTCAGTCTACCTAAATTCTGAGTATAGATTATTATTTTGCCTCAAATAGAAACTAAAATTTTATAGGTTTTTGTTCTATGGAGTGATAACATATGACTATGATTATTCTGATGATTACGTAATATAACTTAGCTATTTGAAATATATCGGTTTTTAAAAAAATAAGAGTTTAGGGATGTGCACATACCTTTTCAAATTGATTCTCTCCATGTTTTTTCGGGAAACTTAGGAAATCCATAGCACATAATTCGTCACAATCAAACACAGCTAGTTCCTTCAGCACTGGCCATTCCATTGTATGTTCCCTGGTGTAGAAGCAATCTAGTTTTGGTAGTTTTACAAGCCTGAAATTGGCCAATTTAGGGAACATAAATGTCAACACTTCTGTTTTTATCTCCTCCACTAATTCCTCATTCTCATCAACATCGACTACAATCGCTTCAACTCCTTTGCAATCTTGAATAGATAGCATCTCAAGTTGATGCAAACATTGAGCGACAGATGTTGGAAATACATGTTTGAGACTCTGACATTTAAGAACTTGCACTTGATGTAGATTTTGAAAGCTGAGAACATCAAGGAGGTCCTTTTCCCATACATACCTCAGATTTGGTAGATTAATTAAAAACAAGCTGTTTAACTGCATGACTATTGCAACATCATCTTCGATCTCTTTCATATTTAACCCTTTCTGGATTTCAAATACCTCTTCTAAGGCATCACACTCTACAATCCGGAGTTTTTCCAGACTTTGAATTTTGCTGAGCATAGTAGATGGGAAAGTAGTCAGAAGGTTTGCACATTTTCTAACAATTAGAGATGTCAGTTTGCAAAATGAATCTTCATGGAACTGATTATGCCATATACTCCTGATGTTATCCAAGTTCTTGATCGTCAATCTCTCCAACTTGGGAAAATAGGCCTGCAATGTGCATTCCATGTATACACAATAGTAAACTTTCGTTTCAAATGTTTTAATCGTATATAATGGAAGTAAGACAAAATTGCAATTTTATAATTGTTCAGATTATATTTTCTAAGAATCATCAAACTGATACTAAATCATAAAGCAAATAAATGAGAGGAGAGTAGAGAGAAATAAATTAACCTTTTCATCGAAGAGAGATAGCATGACAACATCAAGGTTCTCCTTTGATTCCATTTCCCAAACTCCTTGGTTCATTGTCATGTCATCACTGACTGCAGATAGGCATGCAATAGAGCTTTCAAAGCAAAATCTGGTGAGGTTGGGCAAATCTTCAAGACAAAGAAAGCTTAATTCAGGAAAGATAATTGTATCAATGGTTGTTTCTCCTTCCTTCGCAACAATTTCCTTCATCATCACACAACTTCTAACTGTCATTTGTTGGACTCGCACAAAACTTGTAGTAATGGAAGGAGTGAACAAGTACTTCAGGCTGTCACATTTTCGCACTATCAATATCTCCAAGCCAGGAAATTTAGCCTGTAATGTTTAACCCATTTATATATGATTGTTATAAACCAAAGGTAACGGAAATAAGAGAAAACTATAAATTACTGATTTTTCAGAGTATACTTTCCAAGGACTATAACTAAATTGACACCATATCATAGATAAATAAATGAGTAGAGGAAACTTAAACTGATAGTAAGGAGCAAGGGACATAAATTAAACTTATACTAATTTATAAGTAAATAAATGACAATAGAGGAGAGAAATACACCTTTTCATTGAAGAAAGGTTGTATCTCAGTATGCATGTTCTCAATTGAGACCAATTTTTCAATTCCTGAGTAGAATGTTATGAGGTTTGGCAAATCTTCAAGCCGAAGAGAGCTTAATTGTGGAAAAACAATTGCATTTGTTGTTGTTTCTCCTTCTTTTACAACAATTTCCTTCATCATCATACAATCTTTAACCGTCAATGTTTGGAGCCGCACAAGACTCATAGCACTGGAAGGAGTGAACAAATACTTTAAGCTACCACATTTTTCCACGCTCATATGCTCCAAGCTAGGAAAGTTGGCCTGTAATGTTTATCCCATTTAAACACAATTGTTATAAATGAAAAATATTTGAAATAAGAGAAAAATAATAATTTATAGCGATTGTAAATTAAACTCGCACTAAATTATACTACCTCCGTTTCAAAATAAGTGTCGTTTTAGAGGTTTTCACATATATTAAGAAATGATGTCAAATGACTTTCTTGCCCTTAGATAAAGACATAAAAATCATCATTACTAATCCACTACTTTAAGAGTTATACCTAAAAACTTTTCATCTTTCGTATGAGACAAAAAAATAAAATCATGACTAAAGGGCATTATGAGAAGTTCATATGTATATGTTTGTTAAAAGTAGAAAGTGACACTTATTTTGAAACAAAAATTAGACTCTAAAATGTCACTTATTTTGAAACTGAGGTAGTAAATAAACAAATGGCGGTAGGGGAGACAAATAAATCAACCTTCTCATTGAAGGGAGGTTGTTCGGCTATACAAACAGCCTCATTTGAGTCCATATCTTCAAAACCTGAGTACAATGTTGTGAGGTTGGGCAAATCTTCAAGCCAGAGAGAGCTTAATTGAGGAAAAATGATTGCATCTGTTGTTTCTCCTTTTACAACCACTTCCTTCATCATCACACAGTTTTTAACCATCAATGTTTGGAGTTGCAGAAGACCCATAGCACTGGAAGGAGTGAACAAATACTTCAAACTATCACATTTTCCCACACTCATACGCTCCAAGTTAGGAAAGTTGACCTGTAATGTTATACCATTTGAATATGATTATCATAAATGGAAAATATTGGGATAAGAGAAAATTACAAATTTTTCATATTATACCTTCTAGCGACTATAAAGTAATCTAACACTAATAAATAAATAAATAAGCGACAATAAGGGAGAGAAATAAATCAACCTTCTCATTAAAGGGAGGTTGTACGACACTACAGATGTTGTCATTTGAGAACATTTCTTCAACTCCAGAGTAGAATGTTGCGAGGTTGGGCAAATCTTCAAGATAAAGATAGCGTAATTGAGGAAATATGATTGTATCTATTGTTGTTTCTCCTTCTTCCTTTGCAATAATTTCCTTCATCATCACACAACTTTCAATTCTCAATTCCTGAAGTCGCACAAGGCCCATAGTTATGGAAGGAGTAAACAAGTACTTCAAGCTGACACATTTTTTCACAGTCATTGTTTGTATGTTTTTGAAGCTTAAAATGCTTGGATGATACTTGCTCCACAAACATCTCAACTTAGGTAGATCAACTAAGGTCAGTTGAATTAGCTGAGGAACCAGACCGTTATGTTCTTCGTCAATATCTAATTCATCAGGTACAATAAAAACTTCTTCTATTAAGTCACATTGCTTTACATGTAGTACTTCTAAGTTCCTAAACAACTGCAATAAACTGGATGAAAATACATTCACCAAATGCATGCATTTCTTCACTACAAGCGATTTCAAATTGCAGTAGGACTTCTCTGGAAGTTTGTCATTCCATATCTCTGTCAAACAAGAGATTTCAGACAATGTCAACTCCTCTAGCCTAGGAAATGAAACCTGCAAGTATGTGTTCAATACACATCAATGATACACATAATTTATTGATTATTGGACATAAGATATAAGAACTTATTCAATTTGAACATAAGATATTTGTGTGTATATATAGAAGCTATGGTGACTGAAATTCCGCTTACAAAAAAAAAAAAAAAAACCATTAGTTTTATGATATTCCTACTATGTCCATATTAAATGTGTGCATATGCATCATGGACTTCTTTGACTATACTTTTATACTTTTCAAGAGGCTTTAAGATCAAAACCCTGAGGTAGGAGTTTATGGGATCAAGAAGGAAATAGACATATTTTCCTATTCTTCAAACCCAACAAATGGACATATATTTTATTATCTTTCAAATTATTTGATTTGATACATTTGTGGACTTTTTAGATTCCCAGAACTCTACCAAATAATAAGCTAAATGATATTGCATCAATAGGCAGTGTTTGAGAAATTAGTCTATTTTATATCACTAATGTGGAAAGAAAATTAAAAAATGCTACCTCTTTGAAAAATGGCATGGAAGAATTTTGTTTCTCTTCCTCTGGACTGATTTCTTCATACTGCACATCCGATGTCAGAAACTTCTGCCTTGTCTTGATACTGGAGTAGAAGTTTCTAAGTTGTGGTAGACATTCTAGTGACAATTTGCGGAGCTGAACAAACTCTATCTTCTCACTGACCGCATCATTAGTGTTAACATCATCTTCTAAGTTTTTCTTGGCCACAACTTCCTCCAATGTATTGCAGTTAGATACTTCAATTTCTTGGAGGTATGGAAGACCCATGGCCATGGAGAATGAAAACAAATTCACCAGTTTGTTACAATTTTGTACCTTTACGATTGTCAACTTGCAGAAGGACTCTGCCATAAACTGACCATTGCATATTTTCTCCAGCTTCAACATATCACTTAGATGCAATGACTTCAAAGCAGGAAAAAACCTATGCTGTTTGGGCTCCATATTTACTATGTACTGAATCTCATAACCTTTTTGGATACGCAGATGCTTCAATTCTGGAAAACCATACCTGTGTAACTCATTTATAACATTCTTAATGTTCTTCAGTTCCAATAAACACAAAATTTCTGTTCTCTCCAACAAATTCTTAACTCCATGCTGCAAATGATTAATGCTAGTGTTGCTAAGTTGCATGCCAATTTTTCTTGAGATTCCTTTCTTGGGATTCTCCCTCTCTACTTCCCACCATGAGATTTCTCCTAAAGTTATTGCATATCTTTCCAACTTTTCGAAGTTCATATCTTCAGGGAGAAGTTTGGCATCTGGAACTGCTATTTCTAAAGTGCGAAGGTTAGGCAAATCATTCAACTCTGCAAGACTGACATTACTTCTTCCACTGCTCCCATGGCATTCTTTGGCCTCCCATCTGTTAAAACTCCGATTCATATACAATTCTTCTAATCGGGACAAACTTGCTATGAGACCTGCAGGAATTACTTTGAGCTTAAAACAGCCACTCAAATCTAACAACCTTAGCTCAGACAGATGCCCTATTCCCCTTGGTAGCTCTTCAATATAAGAACCGACAAAACTTAGTACTTGAAGCTTCTTCAACCCTCCAAGTATAGATATGTCTTTTAACTGATAACAATAATCCAAGCGCAATGTTTGGAGATTTTCTAGAAAGGAGAGAGATGAAGGCAACCCCAAAAAAGACGAACTAGACATATCTAGGACTTTAAGTTTTCTTGTCCTTTCCAAAAAAGTGTCTGGGATTGTAGTTGCTGAATCCAGATGAAGTCCACTTAGGATAAATAGCTCAAGCAGAGGACATTCTAATCGTATAGGAAGGGAAGAGAGGTTAGGAGGGGTATGCAAAACTAGTGCAGTACATGTTCTAAGCACATCATCCTTGGGCCATCTATTTGATTCGGTATCATTATCTCCTACTGAAAACATATTCAAATTCTTCCTTGCAATCGAGATAGCAACATCTCTAACAACATCATGTATCTTGACGTTGTCTTCGTCGTCGTCATCAAGCAATAAACAAGATGCTTTGAGGTCAAGGATCAAAGCATCTATTTTATTTCTTGCTTCTTCGACGGTCAAATCTTCATCAAACAAATCCCAACCCAAAGTGTATTTCAACAAGTCCGCAATAGACACACAACTCCCAATGAGACCACAAAGCAAAAACAGTTGCTTGTGTGTTTTTTCCAAGTGTTCGTAACTGATGTACTCCATGGCTGAGTTAACAATTTCATGCATTTCTTCGTTGTTCATTTGTTTGAGTTGTTTCAAGGTATCCTTCCATATAGGCAAACTTGGCCTTTTTGATAGAGATGCTGCAACAGTGACTATCAAAACTGGCAAACCTGCACATCTTTTGGCCACTTTCTTCCCTATATCAAGGAAAGCGGGATCTTTAACAACATCAATAGTCTTCTCCTCAAACAAACTCCAGGCTTCTTCCTCCCCTAGAGCTCCAAGAGGAAAATCTTTTTTGGTATCCATGGAAGATAATACATGCTGAAATCTGGAGGTAAGTAATATTTTGCAACCCTTATGCTCAGCACCAAAAGGAACTCCTAATTTTTCCAAATCTAGCACTTTCCAAAGATCATCTAAAATTACGAGAACCTTTTTGTCCTTCAACCTCTCGTATATGCAGCCTGCTCTTTCTGCAATACTCGATTCATTCAATTTCAAATCTAACGTTTTCGCAATCTGCCCTTGAATTTCTTTCAGCTCTGGAGTCTGGGTCACCTGTGCCATAACAATTTCATCAAACATCTTTCGTTCAGCAGCTCGTGATGCGACTTGTTTAACAAGAGTGGTCTTCCCCATGCCGCCAAGACCGTACACCCCAATTGAGTTCTTAGAGTCCTCTTTTATAGTCTTCATGATCTCCTCTAAAGTTGACTTTCTTGAATCAAAGGTCAAGTAACCTTTGGTAGACAGGGCTGCTGGAACCTGACGAACAGCACGGTCTGCAACTCCATTGAATTGTGCTGCTTCTATCCTAGCTTGATCAATCTCTATCTGTTTTTTGCATGCTTTCCTGCTACTCTGATAAAGTGAAAATAGATTTGGACATAACCCAATTAAACACCTCTGTCTTCCATTTTCTTCATATTTTTCAATTATTTTTGTTGCCGCCGCTCTGATTTCCATTGTATTATTCTGCCATTTACTGACCTGACTTCTGACCCTCTCTGCGTTCCTTTCTGCAACAATAACAGAATGGCTGATGTCCTTTATTACACAGTCCAGCGAATCAACATCTGTTTTGAGGTTTTGAATATTCTTCCTGTAATTCCACAGGTATCCACACTCCCGTACAATGGCACCAACAGAATGGTCGAAAATGGTGGTGGCAATGGAAGATGCTAGTTCTGCCATTGTGTATCTTTCTTTGAAAAATAAAGATAAGAAAATAATTAGAAGTGAAACCAAAGTACCCAATGATAAACTATAGAAATTTAAAGGTAAAATTATAGGGGAGACAGATAAATGGAGTGAAGAGAGCGGACACAAGAAATATGTGGTTCGGCCATAAGCCCATAAGGCCTACATCCACACCCAAATGCCCAAAGGGCTAAATATGTTCTCAGTACAAATGACTCATATTTATAATGAGTGGGAAAAATACATAATAGGAAACAAATTTCAAGAATCTAAATCTCATAATGTACTCGTATCAAATCCCACTATTTAGTACACAGTCAAATCTTATGATTTGCTACATAATCAAATCCCGACGATAGATGAGAAATCAGTAAATTCCAACATAAACATAGAATCACAACAATAAGAGTGTTTTGTCACCAAATAAATAGTTGCAAGAACAATTTAAATGTATCATATTAAGGTGTGAAATTTCTGGAATGATATCTTATGTTGGGTTAGGTTTACTTATGTTACTTTATATTAAACTTTTCTAATCTTAATTATGATAGGTCAAAGTACAAACAAGAAAACAACCGCAACAACAAGAGTGCTTTGATACCAAATATTAGAAATGAAACCAGTTGAGATATATCCTTCATGTGGGAATTTATGAACTAGTTAGGTTTACAACTCCTATATCCTGAAGTTTAAGTTGAAACGAAAGGTAGTATCTAATATTTCTTGTATTTGATCATTAGGAGATAACTTTTATAATGGGAATACAAGAGTTGAGAAACATAACTTGACTTACTTAAAAAAAAGGAAATAAACTTAGAAAAAAACTTAGACTAGGGCATCATTTAAAGAGTTAAATTAAAATTTTCTAATTTAAGAAACCCCATAAATTATGGGATTTTTAATATCTCAACACTTCTTATGATAGGTTAATTTGTATTAACAAAGCCAAGTACCAAATAACAGAGCAAGAAATAACATCGGATAAGCATATGAGACATGTACTAAGAGATGGAATTGGATATTTACCTGAGACTTGACGATTAGAAAGTCCCTTTAGACAGAAGGAGACAATCAGACAGGCCCAATTTTAGAAAGTCCCTTTGGAATTGGATATTTACCTTTCGTACTTTTATATCTCACTTAAACTTCCTGAAAATTATTGGAGAACCGGTCATGGTAACTTTTTTCTTTTGGAAGGAATATTGATAGCAATGGAGTGGAAACCAAACAATTAGCACAAGATAATATCTCTCAAAAATCAAAATCAAAACAAAAGAATAGCAAACATTATAAGAGTGGAAAACTGAATGAAGTAAAACAAGAGGAGAAAAAAATTATTGAATCAAGTTGGACTGTTGGAGTAAATGAAGTTGAGCAACAAAGGTAATGTGAGAGTATAAATTCATAATCTCCTCTCTAATAAGATGTAAAACTTGTTAGCCAAATGGTAATGTGTTGGATCAAAATCAAGATCGTAAGAGGGTGACGCTACCCAATTTTAAAATAAGATAATAAAATGCCAGTACAAAGTAAGAGGAGGAATCCCATGTTTTATTAAATTATTAACTCAAAACCTTCAATTCAAGAAGTTGATTTCACTTTTCACAAGTTAGAATGTAAAATGAGTAGGAATTTCAAATAAATGGAGTACAGTTTCGCATCATTAAGATTAAAAACACAAATACTATTAAGAAATATAGATAAACTTTTATGCAAGGCAATACAATTTCATACCATTAGTACTAAAAATAAAACACGAATACTATTAGACTAGTTATATTGATACGAGCATGAATGAAATATATAGTATCATAATCATTGGCATAGGATAAACAAGTTGTTGAACCCAAAGGAAGATGGGCTTGGGAAGGGTTATAAGAAACTGAGAGAACTACCCCTATTGTATAACTCAATCGCATGATGTGCCTCCATTCAAAAATTAAAAAAAAAAAAAAAAGTTTAGTTTCATCCAATATATTATTTACCAAACAAATTCTATTTACTTACATAAATAATCATATAAGCAAATAACCTAGAAAATTTCCATTGCTTTAAATGACTTTTAAGCTGGAACTAGCTCAATTAATTTCAGAACCACAAAACACACCTTGAGAAAAAGAACCCATATAAAACTCTTATGAACAAAATAATTTAAATTCATTATGTCGTACATCACATGACATCACTCTTGTTTGAAATCTGTGTGTGTGCAAGAAATTGATAAAATTGATAAACTGAAGTGACTAAATAATAAAAAATAACCATAAGCTTTGTAGAGCATAACATTGGGCGTGTGCTAAGGTTCTGGTAGAGAACGTTAGTGGTTGTAAGGTAAGCTAAACACCTAACAAAAGAAGAACAAACAATTAAGCATAGAGCATAAAGCGTTACTCGAATCAAGTTGGAGCAGATGAAGATGAGCAGTAAGGTTGTGCCTCAAAGGTGAATAATCAGAGTGATTGCAAAAAACTGCTGGAATGGATCACAATTCACTAGTTGCTAAGCAAAATGAGAGTGAGGACTATAGAGTACAGGAACTTCAAAATCAGTGGCTGTCACCAACACAGTGACAGTGACAGTCATGACTTGAAGAATCAAACAAAGCTATGGTGAGGATAAGATAGGGGCCATGGAATCATTTTGATTTTTCAATTTTTAAATCTATGATACAGCTGTATTGAAGTAAAGTGTCATATAAGTGGTTTTGTGTTTGTGCAATAATTCACTCACAATGGGATAATCTCTGGTAGGGACGTAAATCTTGCCTTTACTAAAGTGCATAAGACCCCAATAAACTGAATACTATATCGGTCCAATCAATGGAAAAAAGACCATACCAATTACCATGTATGTAACATGTGAAATACTATAGAAGAGTTGAAGAAAAATTTGTGTACCTTGTTGCTTTCACATCCTCTTTCAATCAACATAAGATAGAGAATGCAATAATAACTTTCAAAAAGTGACAGAAGTAGCATTGGTAGCCACACTTGATAGATAACATATTTGGGTTAATTCATAGACAAAAAATAATCTTAGATAGACTAGTAAACATAGAGGCCGACTATACGAATATTAGTTGAATCAAGCGACATGTATGATACGGATGGTGAAAATGATCAAATCTGTACCAATTCACTGAAAAACAGATTCGCTACTTTTGAGAACCAAGAACAGCATTACATGCAAAACTCAAAAGCTTCCAATTCTTTCACAAACCAAACAACTACATTACATATATACTACACAGGCAGAAATCGCCAAAATGAGAAGTTGGAAAGTAAAATTAGTAAATTACCCTCCTGATTCTGCGGACCTTCCAGTTCTTGTCACCGATTGAGGAAGTTACTGAGACGGTCTGTGAAAGGATTTTAGGATTTGGAGTGAAGGCCAGAAACAAACAATGTAGGGCCTGTGCTGTGTTTTTAGTTAAGATTGGTGAAGTTTCTACGGAAATGGAGGTCTGGACAATGATTCCACGAAACTCGAGCTCAAGTTCGTCGGAAATTGCAAGCTCGGCCATGGCTGTCGTCACCGTGTGTGAGAGACTGGGGAAGAAGATGGCTCAGCAAGTGTGGACTGTGAATTCTGAAGATGGCAGTTCAAGCCGTAAAGTGGATATGGGCTATTCAGGCCCACACACAACAAGCCTTGGTGGCTTAGCTTTCCTCCTTGAAGTATGAATAATTACTTGAACTTTTAGGAACTTTTGTTATTCCATTGCATCGACCTGATGACTTGATGTGGTTAGAGAAATGTGTCTCGAATATTCTTTGATATACGGAGAACACAAACTTTACTTTTCTTGTGTGTGATTTTAATCTTCGGTAATCTTACCCCGAGGGTGAGAATTATGGGAGGTATTGTTTGAGGGCGTCGTGAGAAGATATGAGGGCTGGAGAGTCTTGATGGAGAAATTCTACTTTGTGCACTATGGCGCGGGTGCATGTGTGGACAAGTGCGAGCGGGCGAGACTCGAGGATCCTGAAGGTGAATTTGAGTGATGTTGCATGTGGATCTCCCTAGAGAACCCTCTATACGAGCATGATTTGACTTGCTTCAGGGTTCTTGAACAATTTTATGCAAACATTAGTTCACGGATCTGCATTGTGATCCCTTGAGGCGAGCCTGTTAAGGTTCCTAGAGGTGGATCTCGACAATGCAATACGTATATGGACTCTTCTCGAGATCTTTCGAGGTGAGACAAGTCAAACATTGCTCAATCTCAGAGGATTTCTCCTTGGCCTAAGCTACCGCATCTAGGAATTTGTTGGTTGGGCAACATCGTCTTACTTTTTCGTCGGATGAACTCGCATTGTCTTTCCCTGGAGAACTCCTTGACTCGACTTCCGACTTCTTAGTTGGGGCTAGACTTTTGTTGGTTTGGGCACACGTTTTTTTGATCAAGTTCGAACTTCCTTTAAGATAACATGATTTCCAAGTATATATATGTTGATCTTTTAGCGGACTAATTACTTATAAAAACTGTGTATGATAAACTAAAATCAGTTTATTATATACGAGTGATGTTCACAATTTCTCGAACTATATATGCTAAACTAACGTTAGCACATCAACTGATAAATAAAGTAAATCAAATCAATAACTAAATTGGCACCAAATATTACTTAGAAAGCTAAATTGAACAAAAAAAATCAAATTATTTACCAATGAAATACAAAATAATATATATTGAGAATTCCAATATTTAAATAGTTGGTAAGGAATATGCAGTTGTTGAACTTCGGATTCAGTTAACAGAAACTAGAAAAAATAGATATATATAAAGATTCTTAATATTGTTAACACTGCCAAGAAGATATAGATATTATCTATATCTGATTAACACCTAACTCCATATATTTGTGCTTATAAATAGCAACTTCTCTCCCTATAAAACTCTCTATATATCTCTCTTCCTTCCACTCTCAGTTTCTCACACTCAATACACAAATTCAAAACTTATTTTGAACTTTCTGAGATCTTCAAAACAAAAACAAAAATGGAACCACCTCTTCTTGTTCCTCGTCCAAAGTTGCTTGAAACATTTTTGTTAATTTGTTTCATTTGTTTTGTGATAAACAATAGCAATATTGGCGTGGAAGCCTCTCATATTGTGAATCCAGGGTTGCAATCCATTGGTGCTGTTAACATCAAAACCATGCACAGAACTGGTTTCCACTTTCAACCTCCTAAGCATTGGATCAACGGTTCGTTTGTGATTAATTATTTCTCTTAATATTTAAACATTTTTAGTTTATTTATATTTGAATCAACGAGTATTATTTTCACAGCCATGCAATGAAATATTTGTTGTTGTGATGATGTTTTGCGATTTATTTATCATCCGAATTTTTCGAAAAGTCGAGTGTTTATTCGACACTTAACACGATAATGTATTAAATTTTCAATTATGTTATCCACACACAAATAAGAACTTAATCTTTAATAAACAAAAGTATTAGATATTTACAAACTATATATACAGCCCATGTCAAGACATTAATTGTCATCACAAGCAATTTGTGACTAATATTTATTTCAAACATATTATAAATCTTGAGTGTATGACGATTTCCAAGGCTTATTGATTATATGCTTATCATATGATGGACATCAAAGTTTGGATTGTTCATGTTCTTTTATGCTTCTCTGCATTCTTTTTTTAGGTTTAGAGTGATTGAGTTCCAATTCAACAATAAATAGTGTTAAAATGGTAGGTGTCAACTTCATAATCATCACCTATATATACACAATCCTCAAAGGGAGATCAAGTTCATGCATGCCTCAAAATTAAAAGGACCACCTTTAATTGCACTTGTGACCTAAAGCTCATCTACTTGTTCAAACTTCAAACATACATATTGGTACCATTTTGTTACTTGTGAGAGGGGGCATCTGCCAGTTTTCATACTTATAGTGGCCAACATCTTGTGAATCTTCTGTGTCCATTAATGAGACATGGGTTGTCTTTACCTTTAAGCCCTAGCTTCTAAGGATGGTCTCTTTATTTACTTTCAAGTTTCAACTTGTAGATTTGGGTCTTTTACATGTGACATTATGATGACATTGAAATCTTACGTAGATTTGAGTCTTTTTTGTTTCAACTGCATACACACTAATTTTTGACTTTCACTTTTATATTTTTTTCCGGTGCTCAAACTGGAAATCGAAACTACTACCAACAACAGATCCAAACGGTGAGTCTCTCTGAAATTATTAAAGTTCTAAATTGAGAAAGTTGAGAGCGATATTGTTATGTCCGTGAAGTTTTACTTAACTATCGATTTATTGAGGATGTGTGGTTTGTCCAACAGGGCCAATGTACTTCAAGGGATTCTACCACCTATTTTACCAATATAACCCAAAAGGTTCAGTTTGGGGCAATATTGTGTGGGCCCATTCCGTATCCAAGGACCTCATAAATTGGGAAGCTCTCGAGCCCGCAATATACCCGACAAAGCCCTTCGACATCAACGGGTGTTGGTCCGGATCCGCCACCATCCTACCCGGTGACAAACCCGTCATTTTCTACACCGGAATCGACCCAAAACAGCGTCAAGTCCAAAACTACGCCATCCCCAAGAACGCATCCGACCCATACCTATGCGAATGGATCAAACCCGACGACAACCCACTTGTTGACCCGAGTGATGGCAACGTCAACCAGAGCGCCTTCCGCGACCCCACCACCGCCTGGTGGGACCGGAACCACTGGAAAATGGTGGTCGGGAGCCGGAGGAAGCACCGTGGCATGGCCTACCTGTACCGGAGCAGGGACTTCAAGAAATGGGTCAAGGCCAAGCACCCGCTCCACTCCGCGCCCCGAACTGGAATGTGGGAGTGCCCGGATTTTTACCCGGTTGATCTTAACGGTAAAATTGGATTGGACACCTCAGTTGTGGTGGGAAATTTGAAACATGTGTTGAAGGTGAGCCTCGACTTGACCAGATACGAGTACTACACATTGGGAACTTATAATCCGAAGATCGATAAGTACATTCCCGACAATACCTCAGTCGATGGCTGGAGCGGGCTGAGGTACGATTATGGCAATTTCTATGCATCCAAGACGTTTTTCGATCCTAAGAAGAACAGGAGGATCTTGTGGGGATGGGCTAATGAGTCTGATACACAGCGAAATGATATCAAAAAGGGTTGGGCTGGAATTCAGGTGAAGGGTTTTTAGTTTTTTATTTAAATTTTTTTGGAGATCCATTTGTTGCTTAGCTGAGAAGTAACATTTTTGAAAATTGAAACAGTTGATCCCAAGAACAGTGTTGCTTGATGAGAGTAGAAAGCAGTTGGTGCAATGGCCAGTGAAGGAATTGGAACATTTGAGATGTGGCAAAACTGAGATTACCAATCAGGTTTTGAATTTGGGGGACAAAATTGAAGTCGAAGAAATCACCGCTTCCCAGGTCAGACAATGTGATTTTTCTTTTGAAAAGTGTTAGTGTTCAATATTTGAATACAATTATTAAATGTGTCGTGTTTGTGTTGACAGGCCGATGTTGAGGTAACATTCTCGTTTGGAAGTTTGTTGAAAACGAGAGCAATAGAGCAATTTGACCCTAGTTGGGAAGGCTTAGATGCACAAGATGTGTGTAATAAAAAAGGGTCAACAGTTCAGGGTGGGGTTGGGCCATTTGGCCTATTGACATTGGCCTCTAAAAACCTAGAAGAATACACTCCTGTTTTCTTCATAATTTTTCAGGATGGACCAAAGTACAAGGTCCTCATGTGCTCAGACGCAAGAAGGTCTATTCCATACCACTTTCAAATTCAAATTTCTTCGACTATTATCTTCATTCATTACATTTTCTAAATATTGATCTTAATTTGATTTCTTCAACAGCTCGTCCTTGAAGAACGATGAGGGAATGTACAAACCATCATTTGCAGGCTACGTGCAAAATGTAGATTTGGCTAGTGGCAAGCTCTCACTCAGAAGCTTGGTACGTGTAGACAATGTCATTTAACATGCATTTAAGAACGTGCGTCCAACAGAACGACTTTAAGTAGTACTTTTTTGTTTGTTTGTTTGCAGATTGATCATTCAGTAGTGGAAAGTTTTGGTGCCGGAGGGAAAACGTGCATCACATCTAGGGTTTACCCGACTCTGGCAGTAGCGAACAAAGCTCGTCTGTTCGTGTTCAATAATGGGACCAAACCTATCGTTGTAGAGAGATTGAGTGCATGGAGCATGAACAAACCGAAATTGATGAACTAATTAAGGGAAGAGAGGGAGTTGAAATTAGCTAGGTGCAGGCAAGGCAAAATAAGAAGCATTGCATGTTTAGTTTTGGTATTTAGAGTTAGAGGTTGTAGGGAATGAGTGTTAATTAATTATGAGTATTGTTTCTGTGTGCAATGCAATATATGTTTTCTTCAAGATGGCATGGCAGTGCCAGTGCATGATCTCTCTCATTATATCACATTAATTGTAACTTAAAAATGTCATCAACAAAAGAATTTCATTAAATAACAAACACATACTACAAGATAACATGAAGAAAAGCATACAAGTAATAAGAACAGAAACAAACAATCCACACAGACATAGAATTCAATACTCTTATGTTTCATACCTATTAATTATGGGACTATTTATTTTAATTTCTTCATTTTTGATCCCCGATGGCCTTCAATGATAAAAGAAAGGACCAAAACAACTCAGACCTGCCCAGAACAAGTGAACAACCTCCTATGCCCTATCATCATCATAAAGGTGACGCAGCTGGTTAATTAAGTTGCGTGAGTGAGAAGAGGTCTCAGGATCGATATCCCCACTCGACAGACACATCTTTGGTGGTGGTGGTGTAAGAGATCACTTTGGTGCAGACTTGTGCCAAACGTCCTAGGCTAGAGAGGTGAGGCTTAGTCTCTCCCTTGAACACTAGGACTCTTGTACATAATTAGAGATCTAGGTTGTTGCAAGAAAGGATTCCAGCACCTTTTTGTATCAAAAAGGTGGTGGTGTAAGAGACCACTTTGGTGTGGTAAGGTGCCAAAAGTCCAAGACTAGAGGGTTGAGACTTAGTTTCTCCCTTGAACACTAGGACCCTTGTACATAATTAGAGACCTAAGCCGTTGCAAGAAAGGATTTCGACACCTTTCTGTATATAAAAAAAAAATAGAACAGTCTAATTCAATGATCAAGTTGGATGACTCTTTTGTCACTCTAGATAAAATCCGTAGCACTGCTCATGTGATTCTGTCCTCTAAAATTGGTACCTCGTCCTCGGCGGGAGGAGTTGACATCGTTGGCTCAATATTTCTCTAAGTTTTGTTCTCTCTTAATTTTTCAAATTGTTTAGTCTTGTTTTGTACTTTTCTTTTACGCCTTCCACTTTAAAGGTATTGAATAAAAAGTATCAATTACTTATAAAAAAATAATTAAATAAATTTGAGTTGTAGCAATAAATTTCATGATCTACAAGACGTATAGTACACGTGACACATTGTGACCCGTCCTTTTGTATACAAAATTTGAGCACTTAGACTTTGATTAGATTTCCACATGAACATTGCTACAAATATTTCTCCATTTTGAATTGAATCCACTCTTTGCTAACAAGAATTTTAAGCCTCTCCGCATGAGATTTACTCTGTCACGGACTTCTCTTTGATTTTTTTTTTTCCTCATTTTACTCACTGCTTTGCAATTCCAAATTTCGAAACCTCAAATTTGGACCATTCATACATTGCATTAGCCCTCTTTTATTTTCCTGTTGCACTATCTTCTTTTGGCAAACTGGATTTTATTCAAGAACTAAATAAATTACATAGGCCTCACTAAACCAAACAAATGAAGCTAAGCCATTCCGAACAAATGAAGCGAAACAAAAATCTTACTGATAAGCAGCAGATAAATCTTTTTCCTGTGTCAATATAAATAACTACAAGTTTGAACTTAGAACAAAACAGACCAAGGGTAATCGCCTGAGCCTCCGGGTTTTGTCTCGCCTGAAACTACATGTTATGATCAACTATTATCTTCAGATGACGCAGAAGAAACTTGTTCTGTAAGAATAGGGAACCTAGGGTGCAATTTCAACAATGGCTCATCACTTGAAGTGCCTTTAAAAGCAAGGCCAAGAGCGTATCCTAATGCACGAGCAACTGGGACTGCAACAGCATTTCCAACTTGGATGTATCTGAAAGAAACACGTCAATTTTTGTATTAGAAAGTTTAGCATAGCACAACGATAAAACCTTGTAGTATTCCCTTCCCGCAACCATCAAGCTAACCTTTCCTTGACAGGCCCACAGAGCTTGTAATAATCGGGAAACCCTTGCAGTCTTGCGTTTTCGCGAATTGTCAGAACTCTGTCCTGTTCGGGGTGTAAAATTGCCTGCAACAAACAATATATTCAAGCTTCTCGTGTTTTCACCCCCTTGAGGATACAGTTTGCTATGTCGAAATACAAGAAAATATTACCTGATTATGAGGTTCTGCTCTCGTAACTACAGTTGGTACAGTCTCATCCCACCATAACCGTGCAAAAGGCCTACATAATCGAATAAATGAGAATCTTCAAGCAAAACAATTGCAGAAATATTTGAGCACAAAAAGTGAAAAAGACTTACTTAGAAGATGTCCCATTCACAAATGACATGGCATAATCAGGGACCTGTGATTGAGCAGCAATGTAATCGTCAATAAACATTGAAGAAGTTAAAACAATGAGATAAAACAAAGGGGGAAGAGTCTACCAATGGTTTCCCAGAATCCAACAAAACCCTCGGTACATTAGGATCCCAGGCAACTTTGTTGTCAGCACCCACAATTACACCAGGCAAATGTCTGAAGTTGGCTCCCTAAGACAATTCAAAAAAAAAACAAAAAAACAAGGCAAACAGATGATGAGATTACAAGAAAAATCCAACAAGTTGATCAAATTAAATGTCTCATGTAATTGAAACATGCATATATACAAGAAGGAAACCTTATGCTTAGGGATTCGGCAACTGCGTTGATAATCATCTGTATTCAATTCAAGTGGTCGATGATCATAAAGCAGCCTCTTCGATGATTTCAATGGCGACATTGTCCCCAGTAGCTCTACCAAAACAAAACATTTGAGAATTTCAATTGATTTCAAATATACAAATTGCAAAATTGACTTGAATTAAATACACCAACTCACCATCTTTGCTTAATCTAATGACCCGCTGAAATTCTGTCTCAGGATCTTTATCATAAGGAATTTCATCACGGTGCTCATTATTTTCAACCTAAGAATGATAAGATAAATAACACACATAAAGTATTAAGCAGAATTCAAAGTTAAATAATAAAATAAAAAACTTGCAAACAAAAAATTGTTAAAACTTACAGCTGGAAGATCAGAAATTGCATCCTTTAACAAAAGTTTGTTTTCCAACTCAACTTTCTGCCCTTCCTCATAAGCAACTGCGCATTTCTGCATTCATTACATATGATTATTATATGAAACCTTTAGAACATTTAAACATTGGAAAATAGAAAGGGGGGGAAACATAACAGCCAATAATCATCATACCTCAAACTCTAAAGGATAAATGCCTCTTACTACAACATCATGGGTCGGAAGCGGATATTGAGGTAGCTTCTGCACAAGTAAAAATGATAAATGAGCATAGAAGCCAACAATGGAAGTCAGCAAAATTACAAGTTGTAACAATTAAGAAATTACCTCTGTAGGACGAGCTCCCCATAAAAATACACGCATTCGGAATTGTGGTAGCCCATACGAACCAGCTGCCATCATTCCCATTCGACACTGATAGTTCATATCGATCAAACGGGCTAGTGCATATCTTCCCAAGTAGCCACTAGCAAATTTGATGATATCCACAACATTTTCCATCAAAACAAATTTTGGCTTCAAATAATCTACAATTTCCATGAACACTACAAGTTGCTTATTTTTCTCATCTGCCAAGGGGTCATCTTTGTTCCTAAACCGGTTAAAACCACTAATTCCTTGACAAGGAGGGCCACCACATATCACATCAACTTGTCCCTGCATGATATGATAAAAAAGTAGATAAATCTGATGAGAATTGATTGAAGATCAAACTAATCAATAATTCAGGTGATCTGAAGCTGAACTTACAGGCAAAGGTAGAATCTTGGAGTTATAACCAAGAGTTACAAATTCCTTTATACGATCTTTACAATTGCTGTTCAATAATTCAACATCATATGTAAGTTACCGATTTGACAAAAGATGTATACACACAAATATGCAAGCATGCATGAACAGATTATTTTTTGCAACATTATTTAAGTGAGTTTGGGTTGTTGCATATGTGGAGACTGAAGAGAAGATCAAAGAAAGATGGAGCTCAAGGCCTTGGAGATGCCAACAGCTGTGTGCCACACCCCAGACAGGCATGCAGCAAATTTGGGTGAACCTTATATGTGCGCTAGATGTGCAAGGCTGTGCACCTACACAGATTAACTTTTATTCTATCTCCTAATTTGTGTATTTTAGACTTAGGGTATAAAGGGGTTGTTCCTTATTGTTTTCTAGTGCGTGAGACAATAAACTTCAGAGAGAAAGGGTTCAGAACAAAATGCAGTGAGGCTACTAGTGAGATTGTGATTTCCATTGTACGAATCTAAACTCCGTAACTCTAAAGATCACAAATAAAATCTTCCAAAGTGCAACTTACAAACATAGGCAAGTAGGCCAAACCACATAAATATAGTGTCCTTTTACTTTCTATTTTATTGTTATTTTGTTATTCATCTTGTTCTTGTCTTTGAAAACAATAATATCCTAATTTGTGTATTTTAGACCTAGAGTATAAATGGGCTGTTCCTAATTGTATTCTACTGTGTGAGGGATTAAAATTCAGAGAGAAAAGGTTCAGAACATCATAGGTTTGGATAACAAGCACAAAAGGTAGCGAGGCTACTTGTGAGATTGTAATTTCCATTGTACGAATTAAAACTCTGTAATTTCCTTTTTCTTTATGTTTTATTGTTTATTTTGTTGTTCATCTTGTTCTTGTCTTTGAAAACCATAATATTGTAAAGCATAAAGAGAGATCATACTCTTTGTGCCAACTTTGGTTACATACCTTAACCCATCAAAGGGTTCCCAAGTATCATCATCAGGTCCATACCCCTTCCAACAAACCTACAAGTAAAAAATGAAGGTCATACAAAAGGCATAATATGTAGAAACTAAGGATTAAAACTCCAACACTTCTGATTTGTGTTGCTACAGATTTGCAAGCATAACAAGGAGAAAAGTAGAAAAGAAAACAAGTCAATTGAGGCAATGTTTTGAAAAGCATGCCTCAAGCCTTGCACTTAAGCCCTGCTTTTGGGCTTCATTTTGTGAAAATCCACCCGCACTTTTGGGGCTTTTTAGTTAACTCATATTAATTATTATAAACCTTATTTTATGAAATAATAACTCAAAAAACCTATTTATTAACCTTTCAACTTCTAATCTACACAACTTCCATAAAGTTTTAAAAAAATAAGAAAAATTAAATAATAATAATAAAAAACAGCAGCAGCAACTTTACACAGAAAATATCAACAGCAATTACGCAAAGCTTGAAGCCAATGCCAAGGATGAAAGGAGAATCTGATGTCAAGGATAACCTAGTTTTTTAGATGAATCTAATGTTTGGAGATGTTGCCATGGCTTCGGGGTCAGTGAGCCTAGATATTCTACTAGATGAGCAAGCTCCATTTGCACCCACAACATATACTTCTAGATCAAAATCAAACACTCCCACATGTTCAAGAAACCTTCAACTTCAAGATCAGGAGGATGAGGTGGAATGGAATGAAGAGTGTTAATCAAATGGGGATTTCAAGAATCCCGCAAGTTGAGGAGTGTTCATCAAGAATCCTTACAATTCAAATGATGATTTCACCTCTTCTTGATACTGATCATTGTGATCAAAATTTATATGCTTTTCTTCTTTCTAAAAAATAGAGTTGTCTAACTCTAAGTGATACTCCCTCCGTCCCAAAATGAGTGTCCTTGTTTTATTTTGAGAAAAATAAAGGAAAAGTTAGTTGGTATGGTATATTTACTTATATCCTAATGATCATGTGTTAAAAGACTAATTTGCTTAAAAAGGAAAGAGGGCACTCAAACAAGACACTCATTTTAGGAAGTAGAGAGTACTATTTTATGATTTTCATTTTAACTTGAACTTGTTTTTTTTTTTCTTTGGTCAATAGAGTTGAAATGTTACTAGATTATGTTTTATGGTGTTATTTTATAATACTTTATTCATACTAGTATAAATACTTAAATAAATAGATTAAATTAATATTTTCTTTTATTATTATTTTTAACATGCACTCCACTTCAATGAATCCTGCGCTTCGCGCTTAAGCCCCAAAGGACCTTTGGGCCTCAAGTGCGCTTTGCACTTTTAAACACTTAATTGAGGAATTTTAGCAACACTAAATGAAATCCAACCAAGAGCAACAAAACAAGTTTTGAACCACTCATATGCATACTATACAAAATTCAATATCACACTTTCAGACAAGTTTTTTTATGTATTTTCGATAGCAAAAAGGGCAAATCAAACAGTTAAAAAACAAGCCACCCAAGTTATAAAAAAATGCAATATGTCCGCCAAAAGATACCAATTTTTTAATAGTACCTTAAAGTGCAGTTTGCGTTCCCGCTTTTCATTTGGATCTCCAAAGCATACTGCAAGTATGCGTTCCACTTCAAAAACCTCTGGATCATTTTCAGTGTCATCATCTCCATCATCACCATCAGAGTCTTCTTCCTCTTCATCCATTGGAAAAGGATCCACATAAGGCTGCTTCTCATTTCTACTGATCAAAGAAAAACTGATGCAGAACTTTTCCCATTCCTTTAACAAAGATAGAAAATCTTCTGCAGCTTCATTTCTCACCTGTAACCAAAATGATTTTGCCTCTCAACAGAAGCAGCAAATTCTGAAGAAAAAAACAAAATGAGACATGTATGAAGACAAACCTCAGTCTGTGGATGGTTTAATTTTAGACTTTCACAAGCATATTTGTTCAAGTCAACAGCCCATTTCTGCCAAACACACAGTCAATTTCTAAATTACAATTGGCAATAACATACAGAGAACACATGCAACAACTTGTCCATATCTTTCAAATGATCTCAAGAGAAGAACATAATGACTCACTGTCACAAGATTTAAACCAGACAAATTTGCACCAATGCATAACCCAGTGGACATAGCTCCACACCCAGAGTATAGATCAAGTAATGTTGCCTCAGGTTTATGAGGCTGTCCAACTTGACAAACTTCCATAGAATCACAATTTTCTTCACTTGCTCCATTTATAACAACCTCACTGGAAATAGTTGATGATGCCTCACTACTATCCCTACTTTCTGCAATTTCTCCCAAAAAAAAAATAATAATTAATTAATCAAATCAACAATAACATTATATTTGGCATTGTTGCAAATAATCAAAATTTATAATTAAATCAATCACCTGGTGGTGCCTTAATAAATGTGGAGTAAGGCAATAAGTAAAGAGAATCATAATAATAGTCACACGCTGGAATTGATTTCTCCTTCGCTTCCAAATCAACCTAAAATGAAAATGGTTATTACAAATGTGATAGATAAAAACTAAAAATAAGAAAACAAGAAAAAGAATCCAGGACAGAAGGACATTTAAGACATACATTCAAAGGAACCTTGGCAATCTGCAGTTTATTTAACAAACAATCAAGAGGATTGTCATCCTTAATCTCTGAAAAGAATACTCTCTTTGAACATATCATAGAACCAAGATTCTTTATGACTGTGTCTTTGGCTCTGTAAAACCACTGAGCAGAAAAGTATGGTTCCCCATCAACGGACTCAAACATCTCAACAATCTTACAAATGTAATTATCTTCACCATCTTCAGCCTAAACACATGAGACAAAATAAAAGATCAAAATATGAGTATGCTAAAAAATTAAAAATATGAATGCACAGCTTTAAAAATATTTATCAATTTAGGGCAAGAGGGCTAGTAATTCTACAAGGCATACACAGTATATGAGGTTTACTCACTTTGACATATCCATCATCATACAGATTAAAAACAGCATGCCCATCAACTTTTGCCTGCTTGTAGTGGCATCTAGCTTGCATAATCTCTTCAGCATCATCCTTACTATTTGACACAAATAGGCAACCCATATTAGAGTCATGCACGAGTTCAATGAAATGAAATTATATATGTATTTTTATCCAGCAAGTATTGGTTACCCTTTCAAACTTCTTGATCCACTAATTTGCTTCTGCAGAATACACAACATTAAAATTGTTAAATAGAAAAGCTTTAATTTGTTATATGATGTGAAACAAAGCTATCATTCAAATAAATAATTAAACTGAAGAAACTTCAGCCCAAATTTAAATAAAAATAAAATAAAAAAGGGCAAAGTTACAAATGATTTTCTGCTTCACTTCTCTGTTTCACATATTATTGCATTTGGACAACATGAGTTTGAACCATTGAACCAGATCAAGAGGAAAAATCGTCTAATTATAACACCAGTTATAAAGAGTTATTTTAGCATAATGTAGCTATATGTCACAAAAATCTGCAGTTTTTTATCAGCTCAAAACAATGCATCACCTACTATTTTACTTATCAACATTTAACTAACTCATATTATTATTAATTGTGTAATCCGTAAAACTTAACAGAAAAAGATCATTTCACAACTCAATTCACTTTAAATTTTCAAATGTTCGCCATTGAAAACTGAAAATAAGAACAAATATTTAATAGGTTGTTTAGTTATGGAGTATTTCCTCTAGTTTTTCAAAAAACAGAAAATTTAGGAAAACTCCTTTAGTTGCACAGTTTTCCAATTTGGAAAATAAAAAATTAAAAACTAAAAAATAGTTTTACAAAACATTACTAAAACAAAAGATAGTTTATGGTTGTTTTCCAAAATAGAAATCTCACATCCTCTAATCCAAAATCACGATCTCTCTCTCACATCTTATATTCTACAAACACTTTACTCTCACATTCTCTTAAATCCTCTCTAAATTCTCCCAAAAAATTTAACGACTTTTCTTGAGCCTTCCAACGCTTTTCAGCAAACCGCAAACTTGAGCACTTATGAGCCAACATTTGATCCCAAAAATTCAGTCGACACTTCGAAATATTCTGAAGCCACCCCAACTATGTAAAACAACATTATGAATCCATAGGAACAATCTCCAAGGTCATATGATACCATTTAGGGGTCCAAATCAACAAAAATCTATATAGGTCACAAATATGTTAGCCTAGATATGATTTTTTGAATTGAATCTCTGATTCCAAAAAACCAAGTTCCATGTCAATCCAAAGTCATTTAGGGGTCCAAATCACTGAAAAATGTTTTGGTCACAAATATGCGACCAAAAATTAGATATTTTTATATTACACTCCTTTGAGAAGAAAAAAAAAAAGCCACCCGCACATGAGAAAAAACTTTCTGATTCCAACAAATCAAGTCCTGAAGCAATCAGACATCATTTAGGCCTCCAAATTCACTGAAAAACAATTTTGGTCACGGGTATGTGACCCAAAATCGAATATTTTCATCTTGTGCCTCTTGACAAACCAAGATCACTCACACATGAGAAACAGCCTCCCAAATTCAATGGAACAACTTTCAAATCCAATCAAGGTCATTTGAGGGCCTAAATCAGCACTACTAGTCCAATTCCAGCTATCCAAATTAACTTCTATGGGTATTTTTAATATACACTCCGCGATGAAATGAGAATATAAAGATAATGTAATCGGCATTATATCATCTTCATATGTTGTGTAATTAAAAAAACAAATATCCATATATTCATACATGAAAATTGAGACCGACAACATAAAACTCAAAATCAGAAAAATATTTCAACTAAACAAATTGTCTATAGAAAACAGAAAATAAAAATTAATTTCTGCAACTAAACACACCCTAAAAGTTGGAACTTTGAATTTCAATATCCAAATTTTCTGATTTTACAATGATTTCATACATTTATCAAGAACCTTAACATTGACAATAATTTTGGAAGAAAAAAATGAGCTTTATTAACCAAAAGGTCATTTTTTAATCAAAAATAATTTCGTTATGAAAAATAATTTTAAAAACAATCATAACTTCTAACTCCAGTCTCTAATTTTAGTAATCTGTCACACATAATTACAACTTTAAAATTTTATATGCACAACGCCACATTATGAGAGACAATGTAGATTTAAATTAAGTATTAACAAATAAAACAATTAAAAATAATATGAGATGATGAAGTATTTTTGAACTATAGTTAAACGTAATCATCCCTAAAAATCAAATATGAAAATTCCACAATTGGGTTTCTTGTTGACATACCTTATCCAGGTAGCGATGGGGCCAGCGACGCCGCGCCTCCTCCGCCGGAATAGGCTTCCCGATAAACTTGCTCTCAAGGCCGTCGTCGTCGTGGCTATTCCCTCTCAAATTAATGGGAGAAGAAGCAGGAAGGACCTCTTGGGCAAGTCTGGGCCTTTTGGAAGAAGCTGAAGCAGAAGCAGAAGCATCGCCAGACGCCTTCCTGGGCATGGTGTAGAGATCTGGCGACGAAGAGAAGAGAAGAGGAGTGGAGAGAGTAGCTAAGCTAGCAGAGAAGGGTTGTGGATTTGGGGGAAAATATTAAATAGAAGGCGGAAATAATAAAAATTGGAGACTCGGCGGGAAAGTGGAATTATTGGTGTGGAGTGGTGGGGTATTTGAACTCATGAGCTTGTTTGTTTGGGAACACGAATACACGGAGGCGGGAGGGGAAGCGGGAAGTCCAAATTTTGACAAGTAAATTGAATCCAATGAATTGTGGTGTGGGGGGAGTGTACTTAGTTGCCTCTACTTTATTGGACTTGTGTACCACGTCCACTCTATAATGTGTAGTTAATATTTTGATTTGCTTCTGAGTTTTATATAGGGATAATAACGCGTTACTATCTTTTTAAATACACATTTTGCATGCTACTATCGTGTTGATGGTGTCGTTGTAAGTTACTATTCTGAACTATATAAATGTTTCGTCAGTTAAATCTTAAAAGGACCTAAATACCTTCATTTTTTACATGTTACTACTTTGTTAGATACACATTTTGCACGTTACTACCCCAAACTTTTTTTGTATAGTCAAATTCCGTCAAAGTTAATTGACAGAATAAATTTTTTATAGTTTAGGAGTAGTAATGTGCAACGAAAAAAAGTTTAGAGTAGTAACGTGCAAAATGCGTATCTAACATGATAGTAACGTGTAATTATCCCTTTTATATATAGACTCAATTAGGTCTTTGAATTTTTTGACCTAAATCAAAATATGGACTTAAAATAGTTTTTGTCAATTTTTCTTCTTCTTTTTTGTTTTTTTTAAGAACATATTCATTAAACATTAACGATATCAATCAGAGTACAAAGACAGACCCAAAGGATCTCCCTCCTACTCCTACAACCACTCGACCCAAAACATCTCTCAACAATCGAGACCATCAAAGTCAATGACTGCTTTACAAATTAATCTAATTCTAATTTTTCCCCACTGGCTTGAATTTTATTCTCCGTCTGATGGGTTTTCTAACATTTATCATCACTTGAATTCATCATTAACGACTCCTATACCTCCCCATTTTTCTTGTTTCTATTTCTAGAAATGACCCAATATAACCCCCTATCCCCATACAAACCACCTTAGTGTAATAACATTCAGGAAGATCATACACTTGAACCCACAATTTCAAATCAAAAAGATATATTTTCGCATCCAGAATTCTCAGATTTATTGCTTTACTAAACAAAACATGATAATTGAACGTCCACGGATCCCCCTCAAGAAACCGTCTAGTGTCCCTCTCATGAATAATTCAAAGAGAAAACGTTGTTCACTTTTCGTTTCAGTAATCTATGCAACCTCATAGACCTCCATGCCCGCAACCGGCATCCACACTATTGCCATATTATGTCACTTTAGATCGAAATTTATGAGCGTGTCTTTGAGGAAACCCCTCGCTAGGCACCACATCTACCTGCCTCCACTTCGGACCGGCCCCGTCAACGGAGCAACGTCCATTTCCCCCTCCCATATTCCTCCTCAAGATTCATCATCCCCAACCTTGTCTTGATTTCTCTGCCAACCGACATCACCTTTTCTTCTCTGAAAATCGCAACCCCAGCCCAAACCGTCTCCCATGTTGCCTTGACAGTTACCGAATCCCTCTCCTTGATTTGTTGCTCAAGCCGCTATTATCCCATATTTGTCACCTCTTCTTTCCGAAACCATAACTCTTTGACATAAACTTTTTTACTCCTTTGACCAATTCATTTTTCTTACGAGAGTTTTTCACGATTTGTCAATTTTTCTATTAGGTTGTCTAACATAGAATTTAAAATGTATTAAATAATTATTTTCATTCAATTGACTTGACGGATCATGCCGTTCAATACAAATGCATTGTCAAGTCAACAAAAATAATTAAATAAACTAATTATTTAACATGTTTAAAATTTCACGTTAGAACATTTAACGTCTAAATAGATGAAAACTAACATAAATAATTATTTTTGATGTATAATTTTAAATTGGTTAAAAAATGTTCAAGAACCGATTTGAGTCCAAATGCAAAAATTTAAAGGGTAAGAAAAATGATATGAACTTGACATATTTTGAGATTTATAATAGCAACCGCTTGGACTGACAAATCATCACCATCTCCTAAACACCAAATGCCCTTGGATCTCCTAATGGCATCCGACTTTACACTAACAGCTGAACTTTATGTGCTTGGGCAATATCTCGTACTAACATGCGCTTGGCATCAACCTCCTATAGTTCCAGAAAAGGAATGCCATTGATTACATGTCGGTTAAAAGAGAGGAGGTTGCAACAACCCCTATAGGTCCTTTCCGAAACAAGATATTGGTTTTCGAGACCACCACTCTCACGTTAAAACCAACCAACTTATGATGATCCAAGTTATCCATGCGAGGTTTTGAAGTGCATCCAACATTATTGTTGGTGTTATTAATCACATTACCATTCTTGGCAAAGCATGAGGCATGATCACGACCAACTTGCTCCTTGTAATTTAGTAATTAAATGAATTTTATGATTTTTTCGGCGAATGGACCAGCTTTTTGGCAATTTAGTAATTAAATGAATTTTTATTTACTAAAACATATAAATAAAACAAAAATTATTACATTATAATAATTAAAAATATATTGTGTTCAACAATTTTTAAAATATTTAATAATGTCACATATACGCTTAATATGTATTATTTTTAATTCAAAAAATTTCACATCAACACAACTTAATGGAGATTTTGTATACTACAATGACTACAATGAGCTATTTTAAAATTTAGTTACCAAAACGATCTACTTTTAATAGTAGAGTTATGCCATGTGTACTACTCCCGAGTTTTAAATTTTTTGGATAAAAAAAACATTTTGCACATAAACTCTCTGAACAATTTACGTTAGAAGATAATTCCCTCAAGTTGTAAAAAACCAATTTCTATTAACTTTTTCGTTAAATCTAATCGAAAAACATTCTCTCTCCTCACATGTCTTGCACATGACTTATTATTATTTTTAAATACCAATTTTACTTTTCTTCGTCAATTATTTGCCGAAATCTTC
>JAYMTK010000047.1:0-45663 GCA_036897405.1 Pelargonium myrrhifolium | reverse complement strand
CCGAATGGAGTTTTTTAGTTGTTATTCCTTTTTTATACGAACCCTGACACTTTAGAAAGTTTAAGTCAATTTAAGTAAGAGCTCGTGTCCCTAAAAACAGCCTTTACTTTAAGTGTCGAAAGCGTTTACTTTGCAAAATTATGGGCCTCTGTAAAGAAAATTTCAATTAAGAAGGAACTCGATATCTCGTCATGAAGCACAACAAAAAGGGCCCCTGGGGTTATAGAAACACAGGATTAACTTGGTTTTTCATTTTAAGGGTAATGAATGTAACAACTAGCCTGAGACTGCAACAAGTATCAAGTATATAGAAAGTAGAGCTCTGTGATACCGTATACTTCGCATAAATTTCTAGATTCCTTAATTTCAGCGGAAACTCCCTCCCTTAAAAACCTATAAAATGAAAGAGATATACCCCCTAGAAAGACTAGAAGACCCCTTTCGGGAAATTCGAGAGAGGCGGCGTTGTAGCTAAACTTTCAAGAACCTTTTAAAGCTCTCAATAGAAGTTTTAGCTTTTATTATACCGAGGAGCAATTCTTATATTCTTATTTATATAGATTTATAGGAAAGGTACTGTTCTGATACAAAACCCGCGGTTCTACTTTTATTGTCCAGCGTCACAACGTGTAAACTTGCAATCTCATGATCTTAAGAATCCTAGTATAATATAAATAAAAAAAGGGGACTCCTTAGAAATAGAGCGCTCTTCTAGAATTTTTCACTTGCTTCTTAAGTTTGAATAAGATTAGTGACCATAAATGTCTTAAAGGGGTATACTTTAGCTGTGTGATATACTTTTTTAACATAAGCCCTTTGAATGTTTTTCTCAGTCAAACCTTTTAGGGGTAGTAGGGGTAGAATTCTTGAAAACCTAAAGGAGCTCCTAGTCTCGAGTTTACTGCGGTAGAATACCTATGTGTGTACCCACCTCTCTATTAAGAATCAAAGTGACTTTACAAAGAAAAGGTCCTACTAAAGCAGATAAATCAAACTCGTTCTATAACGTATAAGGTCTTTTTAAACAGCAAGGCTATAAAAAAGCCTACTTTAAACTTTATTTTGATAAGGATTTGTTGACGACTCCCCCTTTAGATTAGAAAAATTTACCTAGCTTACCTGTATCTGAACTCCAAAACCTAACACAAAGACTTGGTGATTCAAGTAGGAACTTTTGAATAGTAACACGCTCCTAAAATTATATATTATGCTCCTTTTCCTTGGGCCTAAATTAACTTTACAACTATTTGGGACAACAAAATAGTAAAGGGGAGATTGTATACTTTATGGATCTACTAAACCTTATTGAGAATTCTTTTCTTGTGATAGCTACACTTTAATGAGGACCCCTTTTGCTCTAATATATTTAACCCTTTATTAGTTTCAAACCTTAAAATACGGCTCGTTCTATTTGCTTAAATTTACTTTAGTATAGCAAGAACTAGCTACATACCAAAGCGACTCTTCTTTGTATACTTCCTTAATATAAGAATTTAAGATAAGATTTGTGTACAAATTATAAAAAAGAATCTAAGCACTTAGTCCGGGCACTATTAAAATCTAGTAATTAAAGATTGAGGGGTTGTGTAGTATGTATACGTACCTATTTCTAAGTTACTAAAAAACAAGCTGAGGATTCCGTGTAAGAAAACTTAGATTTTTTCTTTTTATAGTATAGTTTTTTTAGGTCTATCTTGCTTAGTTTGCGGTTCGACTAAGTAATAGAGCTAATACTGGATAATAAAGTATCCTTACGGGCGTATCAAAGTTAAGGAGTTTCTTGCACTAGAGCTTTGTGTCCTTGAGTTTATATAGCAAGTTTTGCTCGCAAAAGCAGTACAAAAAATACAATAACTGCTAAAAGCATAGGGTTGAGGCAGTTTTTTGAGGGTTCCATAAATAGAATAAAAATAAGCAGGGTTTCTTAAAAGCGAAAATCACTTAGATAGGGATCTCTACAATACATGTGTCTTTTTATGTATATTATGGAATTTCTAATCAATTTGTAGAGTCTTAATCAACAGCGGGCAATTAAGTTAAGAATTTTCATTTGTTCAAGTCAAGAGTAGTTCGGTAATACGGGGGTTTTAGAGGGTCGCTTTTGATACACTTATAAAACTCTTTGCTGTGTTGATAGAATACCGAAAAGTTGTAATACACAGGTTTCAACTAACTTTTGAGGGAATAGGCCTACAAAATACAAAAAGAGGGAATAAGGAAACTTTATGCTTATACTAATCACTGACAGACGAAATAAATTTTTAAGGTTACTCCGACCTAGCACGAACCTTTATTTTAGATTTAGGCTTGTGCTCCGTATTTAGAAGTATGTCTTATTTATAACCTTCGCGTTTAAAGGGAAGTTACGTAATTGTCCAGTGACCGAGTAAGGAACTTTATTAAAAGAGAAGTATGAGCTTTCTTACATAAAAACATATACACTCTCTACTTGTATTTAGCTTAAAAGACGAACGAGAGAAAAACTTGTTAGTAAGTAAAAGGATCCTAGTTTTAATTGGTAGAAAAGGTATAAAACCTGTTCTAAGGAGACAAAAACTAAGCCCTCGTAGCAGCTACTGGTTAGTAAAGGTAAAAACGAGGAAATATTATATACAAAATTTATAGAATTGCCTACGAATTTAAATCAAAATTGAGTATGGATATGTTATCTTGGCCCTATATATTAAAAGAAGCATTACTCGGTTACCCCTTTCGGGGGGCTTTTTACTGAAACCCCTGCTTTTTAAGATGAACGTTATGTGATTTCCTTAATTTTATTTTATGGATCAACTGGAAACTCTTTTTATACTTTTATTAAGAAATAGCTAAAAAATTTGCTTGTAAAACCACTTGCATTAGATTTGCAGAAGGCTTCTTTTTCTCTAGTAATTAAGTAAATCCTGTAACGCTGAGTTTTTGTCTGTCATAGCAGAGTGTTACGTTATGAGGGTTTCGCATAAAAAGCTTTGTGATATTTAAATTTGTATTTGTAAAGCGTGTCTTTGTGTTAAGCTTTGTCTTCCCTATACCTTGAAAGTAGTCTTTCTCTCGAAGTAATCGAAATTTTTCTAAAGAGGGCCCGTTTACTGGAATTTGAGTTGAAAGATATCCCGTGTGGAATAAACGGGGATTCCGTGGTTTCAAGACTAAAAAAATTCTTAATTTAAAAGGGAGGAATAGAATCAAAAGAAATTCCAAAACCAATAAGAGGGATCCTTGTATTAAAAAAGAAAGGGGTGCCGCAGTTGTTATTATATGAGCTTCAAAGTAATTGCTTTGATAGAAAGAGTCAAGTTAATGGATGCGCGCGTTACTGAATGAATAACGTTTTACGGGCGGATGTAGCCAAGCGGTTAAGGCAGTAGATTGTGAATCTACCATACGCGGGTTCAATCCCCGTCATTCGCCCTATGAGTAAGTATTCAAATAAAATCTATTAAAATGAAACAGCTATTGGAAATAAAAAAGTTTTTGTTGTCTAAAAGGGAGTAGAAATGTAGAAGAAGTCCTGCATCACAGGATACGCTTTTTGATATAAATTGTCTTTTTTATAACGAGACTTCTCCGTATCCCTTTTTACTATATTTAATAGTTTTAGCATAGTATAGTAGTCCTTGGTCAATTCTTTAATCCGAGCCTATTTTCGGGCAAGTAATCCTAAAATTATCTGTTTTTTTGGTTTGGAATCCTGAAAAGGAATGAAAATGAGTAATTACTTAAATGGGATAGACTTTCGTTTAGTAAAAAGGGCAAAGTATAAAAATAGACTTATTTGATTTGGATTCACTTAAGAATTTGTGGTAAAGCAACACATCAAATTAAATTAAAGACGTCGTAGGTTCACTTCCTGCTGATAATTGTCAGAGAAAGGGGCTTCGGTTCGAAAATACTGCAGGAGGCCCTCAATAAGGGGGAGGTCACTTAACTTAAATAGAAAAGGGGCCTTAGACTTAAAATTACCCTTTAGAGTTAAACTAGGATAACGCAATTTAGCTTGTAGAACTTTTTAGGTCTTCTAATAAAAATCTTGATCTGATTAGATTCTATTGCAGATCCTCATACTTATTCTTACTTACTTTCAAGCCTCCTTTTGTAATACCCATTTTCTGCGTCCCTACTTCTCTTTGTTACTCTTTAAGGCTTTCCAACTTTTTTAGATATATAACAAATATAAATATATAAATAGGAACTCCCTCTAGTTAGATAGTTGAAATTCCTCTCAATCTAAGCTAACTTCCTTAATAAAAGTACCCGACAAGAAGAAAAGGCCTCTCTATTTCCAGTAAAAAGTCTATAGACCCACTTAAAACAAGTATCTAATAACTTAACTAAATCCATTTCTAATTCAAACTCCTCTCACCCTTTAAATATAACACTAAAACCAGATAGATGTAAGATTAGATAATAACTTATTCTCGTACAAAGCTGGGTTTACGGAATTTAACAGGCAAAAAGTCAAGGAATTGGTAAATTCTATTCTAACCCCATAGGAGCGGTTAAAAGTAAAACTCATAAAATACAGAGTGCAGCTCCTAAAAAGGGTTGTAGTTCAGGGGCTAAGCTGAAGAGATCTCACCTTGCTTAAAGTACTACCGGCAACTTCTTTGAGCAGACCTTAAAGCACAAATAGAAGGAAGGTATTCGCAATTTTGGATTCTAGTAACTGAAGTCATAGAAAGAGGAACTAGGATAACAAGATTATAACCTACGCCTTTCCGATCTGAAACAGGGTTCAAAAAGTAGAAAAATGAATACAAGAACTGAAAAGAACTTATGATACAGGATTTCATTACCTATTTTAGAGCACGAGTAAGCTCTTTCTTTATCTAAGTGATTCTTATTTTTTACCTTTTTGTGTGTTCTCAATTCCAAAGCTTTCCTTAAATTAAGCGATCCCGCCTAGGCTACAGAATCCTACTACTCACTCCTGTTTGCTAGATAAACCCTATATGTATTTAGATAGTATTAGGTACAAGTACTCTAGAAAAAACTCAAAGGAGTAAAATCTAAGAGGTAACTTTTAGTAGCAAGGATTCACTCTTACAAAATGTATAAAAGTCCCTAGATGGGAGCACCCCGGGCCTTATATACCCGAGATATCTCAACCCGGGTTTAGTTCCCTGTGACTCAAATATTAACTCTTAATTCTAAGGATTCTCCTATAAAGCACTAGTTGCAAATCCAGCTTACTACAAGTCGAAACTTAGGAATAAGAACTCTGTTCTCGAGGATACAGAAAACCCCGCACACTAAGCCGGTTTTATAAAAAATGAATTCTTAATTTCTACCTTGGGATTACTTTAACAAGCTAAAGGATTTGATTACTTCTAGCAAAGGACCCCCTCTTTCAAAATACAAAGTAAATGCCTTTATGAGCTCTAAACAAAACCAAATATGGATACTCGAGGTCCCAAAAGTATTAGCAAGAAAAAACCAATCTTTATACGAGGATCCCCTTGCCTGAAGCGGGAACTCCAGGAATAGGGCACCTTAGGGTTCTTTTCATTTATAAGAGGATTCCTTTTGATTCTGCCATTTCTAAATTAAATAAAGTGAATCCTATTCCAAATACCGAATTAAATGTTAGGCTAGCGAAGAAACTCCTATTGCGTTTTCTATTTACAAGTGATTTCGGCTTATATCGGGACTCTAGCTTTGTATACTTTCTACTTAAAAAGGTTTTTACAGCTTTCCCTGTTTACTCCCTAAACCTGAAAATAAGACTTCGACTCAAAATCCCCTTTCTTTACTTAACAAGGGGTTCTCTCATAATATCAAAGGTTGGTAGTAATATATACTTATTCTTTTACTGTTAGCTTAGCATACTCCTATGGTATGGTACCCACTTCCTATACAAAAACTAACCCGTCTTAGTACACCCTCAAATTAAGCAAACGGCTCTGAACTCTTTTTTCGTGGAAGTTAGGGCGGATCCTGTCCTTTAATTGGAAACGCGCTTTTTGACATAAGTTTGGCATCTAAAAAGAATAAAAAACCCGTTGTTGTGTAGTACTTAAGAATTGCCCTAACGATAATGAGGGACCCGAAAGAGAATCTTGCATAGGCTCTTTAAAACTGGAAGGAAATCCGTAATAATGAAATCCACACAAGGAAAAACTATTAGCTATTAGCAGAGCTTATCATTAGAGGATTTTTTTAACTAAAGATTACTGTTTATAATTTATAAACAATAGGTCAGAGCGCTTGTAAAGCGGATTTTCGGAAATAGAAAAGACATTAGGATATACTCTTTATTACTAACCACGACTTCCGGTCTACTAAGAGTAGACCCCCTTACTACTGATATTGAGCTAGCAAAAATTTTTAATCTGATAGGAAGTGCTCTTTTATACAAAAAAAGAAAGTAATTCTAGGTAGAAAAAAGGAAGTTTAATATCCAGTAAACACGTTCCTTAAAAACTTTATTTAAATATCTGCACTCTATTAAGATAATAAAAATTTTCTTGGCGAGAGACTTGTGGGTTTGTAGTTCTATCTAAGTTATTTTATTAAGGGTTGCCTCGAAAAGGAGCTTGAGATATTTCGTAGGGCTTTGAGCCTAGAAGCTCTGAAATCTAAAAAGAAACTGGAAGTTTTGTGTGAAGAGGCTCTTGTAATTTTTAGGCTATTTGACGCATATAATTGCGAGAATCAGTAATAAAGTTGTGTCAAAAAGAACTTAAAATTAAAGAGAACTCAGGATTGTTTAGAATATTCAAAGTATTTTTCACTTTTTAAGGATATAGTACTTAAGAATTAACGGGCTTTGTGCTATCCGGAAATTAGATTCTGCTCTCTTTTTCAAAAACTATAAAACTGTTTTAAGGAATACTCGTCAGAAGTGCCTAATAATTGCGACTACCCGCTCCTAACCAGGAAGACCCTTTAATTTAATTCCTGCACAGGGATTTTATCCTTATTAAACTAAGCCCGGAATTAAAACGCTTAGGACTGCCCTTATTAAATAGAGGTTGCCTGACTTGCTCCCAAATAAATGTGTGTAAGTGACTCCCCTAAAACCTAAAAACTTATATGAATTCTACCATACTTCAGGATCCTATTTCTCGTTAAGACTTCGCGCCCATTTGACATTTTACTCCTTTTTTCTACTCCTTACTTTAGTTCTATGTGTCCTTACCGGAACCGAAGGAACAAAGCAACCCTTTTTTATAGTTACATACCTGCTTTAACTATCAAAAACCCGGATAAGAAGTAAAAGGGTCCTATCCGTAGTGGGTAGGAAAACCCTCTTGCTTTACGAGGCTATAACTCAGTATTAATAGATGCTTTATTTTTTTTTTTCATTGGTAAATTTTAGTTATGGCAGAAAAGATAACTTATAGATTAGGAACAGTCCGAGTGAAAAAGAAAGACTAAAACTTGCTTTTGTCTTAGATTCGGCAACAAAAAATCCAAATTACAAAAGAGAAGCTCTGTTAAGAAAACAAGAAGAATTCCATAGGGTACAAGTTCGGTTATTAAGACTGGAAAGGGGGCATTATATATAACAAGGGTCTTTTTTTTTAAGTACGTTCGTTAGAGCGTTCCTTACCACAAGTTTTAATAAAATTGCTTGGACAAAAGGGTAGGATCTCTTACTGGTAATATAATAGTTTTTTCTTATTAAATTTATTGTATATATCCCTTCTCAAAATCTTATTTTCTTGAACTCGTTCTAGTTCATAACCAGTATCTTACTGACAAAGGTGCTTTCTTAGTTTTACTTATCTTGTCAAGACTTTTGTATTATTCGTACAAAATTTAATAGGAAAACTTTATTCTGAATTTTAAGGACTTTTTCGTACGTTAGGTAAAGTCGAATCTAGCAGGATTCCCCCTTACCTTTAAAATTTAAAAATATATAAGGGATACTCTAATTACGGAGATAGGCAACTCCGGAACTTTTCACTTTATTTTGGCTTCTTTACAAGCCTGCAAAAGTAATAGATAAAGGTTTGAAAAAAGAGTTTCTAGAGAAACCGCGAGTATTTCTAGGGTGTTTGCGAATTCTCCTTAATTAAACAAGATTTGTTCTTTTGCTATTATGGCGCCTTAGTGGCTACGTAACTTCATTCACTACCCGGCCTGTATACGGCCTAGTATAGTTTTTTAGTAATACACCTCATAAACTTTCTCTGATGTAGCTATGCTAGAACTTCCCCCATTTTAATTTTAATAAGGAGTATCCTTGCTATTCCCAAAAACCTATAAGGACAATAGGATGCCTTATGACTACGACTATATCAAAACTTACTTAAAAAAAGATTTTTGATAGAATAGTCTATAAAACTAATAACTAGAACTCACTTTCCTTGTGTAAAAATTCCCTTAAGATTAGATACAAACCCTCCTAATATATATTCTGTAATTTCCTTTTAAGCTCTCTTTATTTAAGTGTACATACTTAATTGACATTTTATCAAGTCAAGAACCCCTGATGTATTTCTTACTCTATAGTTTCCAAAGTCCTATCTTTAACTGCCGCTATATTTTGACAAAAAAAAGGTACCCGTTCACAAGACAAAAAGTTTTTTGCAGTAAAAATTCTTATGAATAGGTAAAAAAAGTATAGAGAATAAGGGGTAGGACTGAGATAGTTTAAAAAAGAGCATAGGTTAGAGTCCTGTCAAACCGGGCTTTTAAAAGAGAAGCTTCTCTTTTTCCAACTTGCAATTTCTTTTTAGTACATTTATAGAGTTTTTCTGTTGTAAATTGGGGCTAAAAAGCCCTTCAGTCTTCCTTATTTACCTTGTTTTATGAAATCACTTATGTAATCTGTATCTTTGTACCTTTAACTTTCTTTTTCTTAGCAGGAGTGGAAGCTAGACCTGTACTCTTCTTTGTCTTATTGTTCTTCTAATCTATGCTGCTTGCTATTGCTCCTATGGGGCGGTTCTTGTTGCCTATTGAAGCTAGTGTCTTTTCGCGGCTTATAAGTAGTTAGTACTTATTGTATTCTATAGGATATAGGAGTATAATAGGTAGTACTAGCTAGTGTTGCTCTTGTTGTTTAAGGCGTATTCCTCTAGTCCAGTTCTCTTTGTTTATCGTTTTTGAGGGTAAAGCCTAGATAGGGGCGGGAAGGCGTCTATGTTACCGACGGAAGCGTTAGCGGGGGAGGGTTAAAGTCTTATAGTTTATTGAATATGCATAGATACGCTATAACACCCACCAAAAGATTTACTTGCCTGTTTTTTCTTTTTATTCTTTATCTAGATAGTATTAAATTAAGAGAAGCAGTCACTTTCTTAGTAGAAGTAGGAGGAGTCTTCATAGCTAAACGCTTCTTGTAGTTGTAGCCTGTAGTTTTTGAGTGAAGTGAATGTCTTTTCTGTATAGCTTCTTAAGTGCAGTTCTTCTTTAAGTAAGTAAAGTCTAGGTTAAGGGGGTGTCCTCTAAACCCAGAATTTGAACCTGGCAACCTTCTTTATTAAGCAAATCCTTCCGCAGTATAGTGTGATACGTTGAGATTTATAATTTTTAGACAATTTTGTATCCTTAAGATTCCCTTTTTTACTCCTCGGACCCCACTTTCCAATCTTTAACTGTAAATTCCAAGGGTACTAATACCATATTGAGACTTGCAAGTACATTTATTATTAAAATACAACTAAAAACCCTTAGAGTAGCGTGCCGTCACTAACTGCCAATAAAGCTTAATTAGGAGAACTTTACTAAAATGACTTAAGCGATATGAAACCAAGATAATGAGCATTTATCTAAAAACATCCCAAGGATCCCTTTTAGGAAGCTCGTTATAATTAGAGATTGAGTTAAGCTTCCAATAACAGAAACAAGTCAAAGAACAACGAAAGAGAGACCCTCACCAACGGAAACTGTCGAGGAGATAGGATATAGACCAAATAGATAAAGCTTAGCTTTTTTGCAAAGTACGCCTTATTATAGAAATTGCGTTTATATACCAGGGTTTCCTTAAAAGAGAATCCACCAAATGTAAGAAAGTTGTCCATAGAGATTTGTTTAATAGAATCCCCTTATTTATTATTCAAAAAGTTAGATTATAGCGTAGGTGCCTTGGGTATATAATAAAATAGAGCGCCCTTATACAAGAGTAAGTTTGCCTAGAAACACAGTGGATGAACTCCTAACAATAAGTATAGGTCAATTAGTTAATAAACGAGTAAAAAATACAAGCAAAGGGTAAAAAGTTCAAAAAAGAGTCTCGATTTATATTTATATAAAATTTATGCGCTATTTCTTGTTTTTCGAAGTCTCCTTTAAGTACAATTTCGACAGCGTGCGATAAAATCCCTCCTCACGGATTGGAGCTCTAGGCGAACCCAGGAAGTACAGTTTTGTGTTGCATAAATTGCGAAGAATCGTTCTAACTTTCTTTTGTGAGTGCTATTAATTGAAAAGTTCTAATAAGGACCACTTGTTATTGACGAGAACCTTGACAGTAAAATGTTTTTGTAATTCAAATTTAGAAGGTAGGGAAAGCACTAGGCTACTATAAGATATAAAAGTGAAATCCTGGAACACTATAAAGAAAGCTAAACCTACTAAAAAGACCACCCCTGTATCTGAAGCTTGGCTGTTATACTTGTTATTAAAGGGACACTCAGAGACGGACTTTTGATAAGAGAGAAGTTATGTATAAGTTATTCAAAAGCAAAAAAACCTTTACACTATGGAAACGGATGAACTTACCTATCTTAAAAAATAATATAGGATATTAAACAAGAATAAGTAAGGGACTATCGAAGCTATTAAGAACTTGAGAGTCCTAAGAAAAGTTTAATACTATAATAAGGTCACTGCTTTCTCTGAAGCTATAAGTTTAAGTATATCGAGTTCTTTTTATACCCTTTAACTGGCTAGACCACCTCCCCCTATTACAGTAGAATTTCAGAATTCATAATACCAGGACTTTGTTCTTTTTTCCGAATTCGTGATGGCTATAAAAGACTCTTCTTTAGTTCCACGTTCTCAGCTTCTAACCAAAAACGAAACTAACTTTCCGAAATTATATAACTTCTATCTTGGATTTCCTTTCTTAGTCTTCATTAAAATGTTGTAGTTTAGTTAACTTGAATCTAAGGCATTCCGATTAAATTGCGGCGCTCTACTGCTTGATTGTTCTTGTTATTCAGTAGCATATAATATTTACTATACTAAAAAGGCTCTATTTTTAGATAAAAATTCTATCGCACCAAGTTTTTGGATTCGGGAAAAAGAACAAAAGTACGGAACTGAACTAAGTGTATCCTTTTTAAGACTCCTAGACTAAAAGACTAAAACCGCTGGATTAGATATAAAATGGAATTCTCGTTCTTTAACATACCTAAAACCTAAAATTTGGTCTAGCATTGCTCTCAATTTGAATCTATAACTTTTTGTACACTTATTATCTATACCCTATATACCCTGCGACTTTAAATTTCTAAATATAGCGAGTATAGCCCCCTTCTATTCTAAAAGAAAATAGACAGGTTTTTTTTTGGAAGACCCTTAATAATGTGTGTGTAAAGACTTAGGTTTAGTTATTAAAGTGGAAGTAATTCGGATAAGGCTTAAATTACACTAGTCGTCCAGGGCGTTTCCACAACTTCGATACAAAAAAGGAAACCCTACTGTAAACTGGAATTCTAATTCTTAAGCTCGCTCCTTATTATTAAGTATAAATCTAAATGTCCTTGTAATATTTCGTATTGAGAACAAGATAAAGGGGTTACTTTACTTAGAGCAGCTGGCACGAAAGAGGTCCTAGTAAACTGTCTAAAGTCCCCTGTAATCTTAATCTACGAAACAATTAGCCAACTTATAAAATTCCTAAAGCACATTCCTTTGGATTTTGCTACAAAAGTCCCTAGCACAAGCAGGGCGCAGTTTTTTAGTTGCTTCAGATTGAAAGAAGCTAGGGATACTATAAAACAAGGAAAAAACAAGTAATTTATAATTTATTTAAAGACCTTGAAAACTTTTATAAAAATAGCTTCACTTTTTAGTTTACCCGTTTTACTTATTACCTTCTTCAATTATAGGATAGAAGATTTCCATTCCAGCTTTAGCCTTAGTTTTACTTACTATCTCGAGTTAATTATCTTCATTTTCGGGAACAAAAAAGGATCTCGTAAACACTCTACGAATAAAAATGCCTTTAGTTCTAATGGGTTTCCTAGGGCTCTCTTTGCTAATATCGCACGCTGAGTAAAATAAAAAATGCCAATCCAGTACTCTATAAAGGAGTACAAATGTGGGAGTACTTGTAATTAGTCATGTAAAGGTACAAAAGATTTCTTGTCAGGGTTAAAATACAGGACTTGAAACCGACGACTTTAGAAACTCATTTAGATTCGAATTGCTAGGCATATTGAGGGAAGTTCATTTTAGTCTTACTTTGCTTTTTGTTAGGGCCCCCCTTACTCGTTGAGAAAGCGTTTGAAATTGGAGGAAACTTCAACACTACCAGAAAATCATAGACCAAAACTGGGCAGGACGTAAAGCATGAACTATAGGGATCTTCTAAACTCTTTGCTGACCCCACGGTAAATAGATAACAGACCTTTTTGAGATATGTTTAGAAAACTGGGGAACTTAAGGAATCTAGAACTAGCCTAAGAAATGCACTTGTCACTACAACAACAAGTGTCAGAATTTTACACAAATGCAAGAAAAACTAACAAAGTAAACGAAAAACCACAGCATAAAAGAACAATCTATAATAGTGTATAATGGTAAAGTAAGGAAGCTTTACCTTGACAAACAAAAGAAGAAGGTAGCCATCCGTCCTTTGTTTCGGGAAAGAGTACTAATAAGTTCTATCAAAAGTGGAACTCTATCTCCCAGAGAACTCTTACGAATCCTGGTTAAGTAAGCCAAGAAAGAGACTCTTAAGAAATATTAGGAATGAATTCTAAATAAATTATAACTAAGGACAACAAAACCCTATTCATTACAATAATAAATACCTAAATCCAGCCTGAGGCAAATTAAATGTCATAAAACATAAGCCTGGGGTATATTATACTTTATTACGTGCGATTTTTTGTTGATACTTAGTTCTATACTAATTAGGTCTTAATAAAAAAGTAAAAAGTACTCCATTAATTCCTTACCTCAGAAAGATATTCCACTATATACCAATACAGAGTTAAGGACTTTATAGCTAAAGAGTTCTATTCAAACTACCAAAACATTATAAAAGAGAACTTGTTACAAGGCCTATACTTAACCTACGAGGCAGGTACTCTTTTATTCGTTCCCGTTTTTTTACGGGTATCGCATAACTTTAAAACTCTTTTTAACAGACTTAATCTATATTTGTAATCTTCCTTATTATCGCTAATGACTAAGGTTCCTGCTCTCACATTTTTATCCTCTGGTTTTTATTTACTTGTTCTAGTGTAAGAAGTATTTACATTTCCCTTCTTTTGTTAGTTTTAGGGCTATAAAATGTATTTTTAAACGAGCATATAACTACTTGGTGGGCGAGCACCCGTGTTACTGCACGTAAATGATCATGGAATAAGTTTAACAGAAAAGGTATTGCCCTGCCTTTGCTGTCCAATGAGGATCTTAGGATTTCGTGTTGGATGCATCCTCTTAACCATCTTTTATTAGTCGTGAGGAATACTTCTTATATAAATGAAGTTCCAGTTATAAGAAGCTATACCAGATTTTGACCTATTACGACAATTCAAAGGGAGCCTCCAATTAAATTGAGGGCATAGCAAAGTGTTGTTTCAAAAGGTTACGCAGCATCTCTTTTTTAATTACCGAGGACTTTAGTTTGGCTTTATAGTTTCAAAAATATAAAGCATTAAGATTTTTGTAAGGGTTTTCCATTATTGGTACAACCCTGTATTCGGGGCTTTTCGCGGGGCAGATTATTAACACAAGGGAGGGGACAAATAGCAGAGTTTTCTTCTGGGTATTCTTTACGTAAATATTATTAAAATTTCCATTAGAAAAGGGCCCCTCTATAAACGAGAAACCCTACTCCCGGGATATCTCTGGTCAGGCCACCCCTAAAAAATCCAAAACTACATTCGAAAGAAGCGTACTAGCATTGTTTAAGGATCCCCGCTTGCTAACTAGCAGGAATAAATTACAAGGAGTTATCTAGAATTAAGTAACCTTCTTTTTTATAGATTTTGTTTACGACTCTACTTTGTTATATGTTTGACGAGATATTTATTAAGAGCTCCCTACAAATTACATTTTATACTAAAAATGAGTGAATTAGGGTTCGTTTATAATAATATAATAAAAAGAAGGCTTTTGCGGAAAAGTTATGCTTCGGGTTATTTTACATACTCTATGTTTAGGTGCGGACTCGTTGTATAGTGCCTACAAAAAAGACATTTAAGGAGTAGCTAATTCGTCAAGATTTTTCCTTCAATGTAATATGGTACGATAACCCGGGGATCCCTCTTAAAAAAGCACTAACTTACTAATTCATTATGGATGACTCGAACTTTTAAAGGATGGAATTTGCGAGTTTATACTTTAAATTACACTGTATAAAATGCTTTTAGCGACCCTTAGACTCTTACCAACCTCTACTAGACTAGGAAGTCGTCGACCCTAAACAAATAAATCACAAAAACTTAAACCGGGTAAAAACCCAAGGCAGAGCTTTGCGTCTAAGAAGAAACTGGAACACTTATAATTTTTCAAAAAACCTTGTTCTGTTTTTACAGCTCCGTAGACTAATGAGGATAGCCAATACATTTGAACAAATACGATTATAGGTTATCGAGAGTTAGCGTTGTTTAAAAAGAGTCACTTTGCTAGTATTTTAGTTTTATTTTAGAGTACTAAACACTTCCATGCCGGCGGCTATCCAGGTCTTATGTAGAACTTAATTACTTGTTAAACCTAGCTTATTCTAATAAAATTCTTTCCTTTTTTTACTCCAGTATTTTGCTGCAATGGGATATCTTACTTATTTATTAAGAGGGCCCTTTTAAGGAACCCTTTTTGTCTAACTTTGTAGACAGAAAAAGTTCTATTTTTAGATGTAAGGTTACTCTTTATTAAAAAACTTAAGATTACGAGATTTTGACGGCACTGCTTGGAGAAGGGAGTTTCTCATAGTAAAATATGGAGGAATAACCCTTTATAGGTCTTGTTGTTTTTGTACTAAAGCTATAAATTAAGAGTTAATCTAAGTCGGTGTTGCACAAGCCGCGGACTCTGTTCGGTCAAGGAGTCGCTTTTAAGTTAAGATAGAGAGGGGGTATAAATGGAATTGAATAATTGGAAACCCTTGTAGGTTGTAAAAAATTTAAGTATGTAAGTATGGGAGTAGGTTTCTTAAGAATACGATTCCCGTCTCTCCTTCAGAAAAACTTACACTTGAGTTATTCATTTCTGTCCTATTCCCTTTTGTTAGCTCTAAGGTCTCAACTAAAGGGATCCTTAGTAAGCCCCCCACCTTTTTTAGAGACGGGCTTCTTACTTACTAAATATAAAAGCACTCGGGGTTTCTCTTTGAAGAAATCTTAAGCCTTCAGGTTTAGGTTTTATCTCTCTTATCTTTTTGGGGTTATAATTTTAATACCGACCTTATGAGGATGAAGCTCGCTTTTTTTAGCCAAAATTGCTTTTTGCAAAAACTTTAGAGGAAAAATCGTCTAACTAAAAGCCCCTTCTTCCAAGTCCGTATAAGTTTTTAGATTTGTAATTCCGTTTATACAAAAAGGGGTGGAATTTTAGGGTCTCGTGTCTCGTAGAATACCCAAAAGTTAGAGTACAAAGTGAAATCCGTAGCATCCTTGTTTTCTACTTGACTCGCGTTCACAAAATCTTGCTATTTTTAACTAATAGTGGCAGGCTCAAGTCCTCTGATAGTCAAGATTATCCTGGATATATGACTTCTTCTAGACGGGCTGCTGTAGTACATATACAAATTTAAGTTCGAAGGGCTGAGGGGAATCCCGCTTAAGATTCCCTGAAGTAGCCCTTTTTAAATACCTCGAAAGGATAAGATTGTTGCTTTTATTATAACATCCCTCTTAAAACTACCCTAAAATAGAGAGCTACTTTTACAGGGAATAAGTCTCAAACCAATGATATAGAAGAATATCCATGATTATAGTCGGGCACTCCGAAAAACCAAATTGGTTCTAAATTCTTTCTTTACTTTAGGATCCCGTTTAATAGGAATGCCAGAAAAAATATGTATAACTTGAATAAGACTACTGCATCAAAACCTACGTCTCAGAGATCCGCTCTTGAATTCTTGTTTAAAGAGAAACTCCCCAAGGGCGTTATATCTTTATTCCAGCAAATCTTGTTATAAACCAGTACAGTAATTGGCTAGGATGCCCTGTATTACAACCTCAACTACTTAGACAAAATTGCAGTATCTCTTTTTAAAACAAAAAGTTTTTCTTTATACCTATACCCTGCGGGATTAAGGGATTCTTTTTAGATTCCCTTTTAGCCAAAAATAACATACAAACCCTAGATTTCAATATAGTTTTTCATTACCTCATTATCCTTCTACTAAATTGTTGAAAAGCTTTTAAGCTGCAAGTAGATAGAAGAACCCAGAATTCGCTGCAGTTTTCTTACATATATTCTAGGGAACCCCTCCGAAGGATGAAAACAGGGATATTCTTACCTATTTAATTACGGAGTTACTCCACCCTCTTATACTGAGATACCTAGTTGTTTTTATTCCAATAACAAAGAAATAAGCCAGCTTTACTAGCTTTTAATTTCCAAAGAATATAGGTTTTCGTACCAGCATATTATAAACTTTTAGTATTCACGGGTTTTACAATTACTATGCTTTACATGTCAAATTCCTTAGAAAAAAAAAAAAGGGTTCCTTATCCTTATATTATTTATTCTAGAAGTGGAAAAAGTTAGAAGTAAAAACCTCCCGTGGTGTAAAGAATAACTCTTAATTTGCTCAACTGATTTAATTTAATTTGCAATCTCAACCAAGGTTTCTTAGTGAAAATCAGGGAAATCTGGTACATTAAAGTCTTGAACTGTACCAAAAACTCTACTTTACTTTGTCTTAATCCTAAAACCTAGGATCGCTTATATATTCAAAAAACAAGTTAGGGTTGGAGTAAAAATAGATTTGTTAGCTGCTTGTTACTTTAAAAGCCCCCCTTAAGTAACTAGTTACGTTAATACACCTTTTGTAGACCACAAAAGACAGTTTTTATTCAGACATATCTAAAAGTACACACTTTAGCTAGGTTTTAGCTATTTTGGCAGGAAAACTCAAGAAACAGATATTTTTAATATGGATAGGCTCTTATTATACCTGTAAAGCAGAGCCTTGCTTCGCTAAATTCTAGTAAATTAGGAGGCATCTAAATCCTACTAGCTTGACGTGTTACTTTCTTTATTAGTAAACGCGAGTTACTCTAACTTTTAAGAGACTTGCTTTAAACTTCTATCCCCACCTCTACGCAATATAGCTGCCTTATACTTATAAGAGAGAGAATAAAGGCTACTCGGCATGCATGTTAAAGTACTTACTAAGAGGGAAGAGGGCAATATGAACTATAAGGCGAGAATCACACGGATAGCTTTACACAAGTTGTTATTATAACAAAGCTCCTAGGAACAAATAGACCTCCCCAGGAATTCACTCTGAAGGAGTAATAGAATACTTAGAGCTTTTAACTAACAAGAATCTTTACAGGGAAATCCATTAGGAAACCCCGAGTTTTACCAGTTATCCTTTATTTTTACGAGATTGCGTGCAAAATATATATCTTGAATATAGCTATAGGGTAAACTTCAGGGTTATGCATTAAAGGCAGTTAACTCCACTATATTTCTATGTAGTTTCAAATCTTAGTTAAGTTAAGTATTTACTGACTAAAACTGGATCCTCTAAAAAAGTGAATTCCTTCTTTTTTTTTTTCAAAAATTTACTTTATAGGCAGCTCTAATTCTTGTATTACGGGGTACTAAACCCAAAACAAGGCAGGGCTCCTTTAGAAAGAAGGCTCTTTCTTTATTCTTCCTAGGCTGAATTTTAGAGCCTTAATTAAATAAAGTAGGAAGCGTTTTTTCTTATACTCAATTTAGATTAGCTTGATTTTAAAAAAGACCCAATATAAAACTCACCATGGGGATTTGCAGCACTCCTTGTAACAAGTATTCTCAGACAGAGGACTTAATAGATAAACGAAAGAATTAGAATTAGTCTGTTTAGGTCGATTCATAAACTGAATTAGGCTGACTACGAGAGTCTAATTATAGGAAATAGAACCTTCTTCAAATGTGCAAGCTACGAGTTTTTACGTCCCTCTTTACTTAAAGTATTCTTGGTACAAAATAAACCTAAAACAAATTATCATGACAGGAAAAAAAAACTAATTATACATTAATAAAGTTAAAATTCCTCTGATTAGGGTTACTTCCATCCGTTATTTTGAAGAAAGTACTTTATCCGCAGGCTTGGGGTTTTTCCAATATAGACAAGGTTTTACAACTAAAGAACTTTGAGAGAATTTGACTTAGATTTCGAATCTTTTGTCGTTATATAGAGCTTCCTTCAGATAGGTACCAAAGAATGGCCTTGTCTTGGAAAACGAGGGCCTAAGAAGTCCTTTTTATATCTATATCTGGATAATTCTAGTACATTACAAGCTCCTCCACTTAAGAGAGACTCACACAGTATAGAAAAAAGAGTTTTTAGTTATTACATAATTCTAAGATTACAAGGTTCCCTTTGGCATAGCAGAACTAGAACTTGCTAGGGTATACAAAGACCCTCTTGAAAAAAACTCTTTAAGATTAATTTTAATTAATATAATAGAAGGACACGGAATTTCTACTAAAAGAATTCCAAAAGCTACTTTATTGGTTGTAATATTCTCAAACCCCGGACAAATATAAATAATATCTAATAAAGGAATACCAGAAGTAATTTATCTGGAGACACTTTTTGTATTCTTGTTTCTAACATAGAGAAGGTGTAACTCGCATTTAAAAATGAGACGGGACTTTGTAACTTTATAGAAGCCGGATGAATATTTTATTATAATAAGGAGTTCCCCTTAGGATTTCATTTACCTTGAATAGAGTAAAGGATATTTTGTATATTTCTCGTGTACTGGTAGTTAGAATTGAAAGTAAAATCTAGTTTAATATGCAAGGATTTCCCTCTCGTTGTTAAGAAATAGTAGTCTTTTTGGAATCCTACAAAAACTAGCCAATAACGCCCGATAAATAGCTGCGGAAATATTACTTAGAATTTGCAAGGCATACTTCACCAGGAGCAAAACCTTTCTAACTTTTTGGTGTGTTAAGTACTTTAAATCACAATTAAGAATTAAGCGAATAGTAGAAAATTGTGACTTCATAATTATCTAATGTAATAGGACCTAGAATAAAGAGAGCAAGACTCGAAGTTTCCTATTCTAGATCAAACTAAAAAGCTGGTAAGACTTTGATGAAAAAGTAATCCGCGAAGGTTTTTGGTAGGAGTACTGTACTAAAATGTTAAATGAAAGGAGCTCTAGCAGGGATATTCCGAGTTCACTGGGATTGGCTTGAGGAAAGTCTAAATAAACAAGTTTCGTTGAGTTTAGTACTTGACATTTTATAAAAACAGGGTGACTCCTAGTAGAGTGGGTTAAGTATTACCTCGAAAATAGGGCTCTGGTAGACTTTATTTATAAAAAAGAGATTCCAAGGTATGAAAAAGGTACTCCGCTAAAAGGATAGTAGAAGTTCCCCTTCAGCCATAGGTAAGGATATTCCCTAATAGAAAAGCAAAAATATAGAATAAAAAAGTTACCTACTATACTATAGGATCTCTCTGAGTTGTAATATGAATGCTCGTTGAAAATAATAAATGAATTCAATATCGCTGACGATAATCCACTATTTTAGAGACTTCGGTAGAATTAAGTAAAAGAAAGGTTTCCCTCTAAACTGAATTTTATTAGGATTCCTAGACCTGAGTTTGCTATTGTTATACCCGCCTTAATTACACCTAGTTTTAATTTAGGGTTACCTTATTAAATCCAATCGTGAACCCAGACCCAGAGTATATTAATTCTTTGTTGTGCTAAGTCACAAGCCAGATTTCGGACTAGAATAGAGTTCTATACTTTAAGTAAGCAGAGACACTTCTGATTGATATTTTCTTTAGCCTTTAGTAAGTTATTTTTGGGAACCTTTCCTTTCGAAGACAAGAGTTATACTCATAAGTGAAAAAGGAACCGAGACACTCCACCTCTTGACTTTCACACGGGTCCCCTATCTTTTCTGAAAAAAATTATGGTATTGAGGGTTTTGGTAGGAATAAAAAATTATCCTCGTTTTAATACTAGTCTAAAGTGTAAACCTAAACTATGACTTACTCCGTAAAATAAGTTACATTTTTCTAAGACTTTCCTGAGGTGGGGTTACTATACTCCTGTTGCTTTGAGAATTGATCCTTATAGAACCAAACAAGCTTAAAGGCAAGTTTTCCTTAGGGTAGATAAAAAAGGATACTAAGTACCAGCTGCAAGAGGAGTACCCCCATATCATAAGAGGAATCCCTAAAGACAGGTTATAAAAGGAGTTAAGTAAGAAATTTATAAAAGAATATAAATGCCTAACTTGGGTTTTTAGAAAAGTCATATGGAAAGCTTTTTTTTTTAAGAATTCCGAGTCTAGATAGCACTCAATAAGTAAGGGGTTTAGTGTATTACCCAGATTTGAGTTAGCCTTTCTTTGTGCCGTTAAACTTTTTAAGAAAATACAAGTTCTCATTATAGGGGGTTCCGCTACTCTATTTGTAAGCAAATAGCAAGTTTAATTTCCTACGCGCACATTATTCTTAGGTTTTTTTTGAAAGTCTTTTTTATTCCTGGATTTTTTGGTTAAAGCAGGTCTAGGTATTATGCATAAGAACCCAGGTATCATCAAGAGTAGGTTACAGAAGAGTAAGAAAGCTACCAAGCTGCAGAGTACAGATAGAGAGTTATTGCTTTTTAGTAAAGCAAGTCAAAAACAAAAAGGAAGTGTGCTGCTATACGGTTTTATGTTCTGCTTGTTTTAGAGTATCCAGGGCACTAAAAGAACTTAAGCTAAAGGAATTTCCAGTAAATGAAGTCGAGTGAAAGCTTAAAAAAGTTTAAGGTTGCTATAGAACCCTGGGTATTCTCATTAGGTTTGTATGCTTACGATAGGCCCCAGTAAATCCAGGAAGCGTGAATTCTAATCTAAATGTTAAAAGGGGCTTCCTTCTATGTATCAGGGACAAAAAAGAATCTTTTAAGTCTATAGGCCCGTAACACTAAGCTTTGATATATCTCGTACAAGTATTAAAATAGGTAGGAAACCTGGGGCTAGCAACTCGCGTTAGTTAGGGATTTGAATACATAGTTTAGGTCATAAGTTTTTTGCCGATTCCTTTTGAGATAGATGGAGTTCCCTTGCTACAACGAATGCATAAAAATTATCTTTTGACGGGGGTAAAAACCCCCTTTTACTAAGAAATTGGACTCGTTCTAACCCAAGTTACAAGGGACACCCTTAAAGGACCTATAAGAGCTTATAAGCACTAAATAAGGAAAATCTATAAAATATTGGTAAGGTGTTTTGCATATCTTGAACCACCTTTACGTATAGCTATGTAAAACATAAAGAGACCCCTCTGTCTCGAGGCGAGCTGACTCTATGTACAAATCCTTTCAACTATTACCTATTCTTATACGAATAGAGCTTTAAACCCCTTGTGAGTAGCACCCGTAAAACCCCTTTACAGAGTACTCTTTTTCAAGATATCTTAGTAAAAGGTCCCCTCTAATTAAGAAATAGCCTGTAGTCGGGAATCCGCAGCCGTACTAACAAGGATCTTGAGTTTTATAATCCAAGCTTATACTTCGCTAAGTTTACCCAATTAGGGTATTCTGTCCTCTATTTTTCTTTAGGACTAAATTTATTTGTATGTTTCCAAAAAAAATTCTTCTATTTGTTTCTATTTTCCCCTTGCCTACTGGACTCGTTGAGACTTATACAAGTGCTGCGTGTTTAAAGCAGTCCTCGTTAGGGAAGTTCTAAACTAAATTTCGATTTTTGTGAAAGATTCTCTGCAACTAGATTATATTATATTCTAGGTTACTCCCTACCGGAGCTTTAGGTCTTTAAGTTTATTTAGTTCTTTTTATTAAACCCCTTATAGATTTAATTCAACTACTCCCAGAAATTTCCTTTTTACGCAAGGGTTTACTTGGACAGCTACTTAAAGAATCTCTTACTTACTCTGTTACAACAAGAAAAAAGTAAGGACCACATTCCTAAAATCTAAGAGTACATGTCATATTCTGGTTTCCTCAAAAAAAGGTTTTGTATAAGTATTGCTTGCTATGTGTGCCCAAAAAGTCCGGGAAATTTTGATCTCTTACCACCGGCCAACCTCGTTTATAAAAAGGAAAGCGCAGCCTGTATGAAAAAGAGCTGGAATGATGTCAGCTAGTGCTTAAAATTCCTTGGTTGTTAGGACTGCCTTATAAAAAAAGTTCGGCTAGTAATTTAGTAGAATCTTTCAGCGCTTCTACAAAGAAATGGCGTAATTATAAAGACCCGGGAATAGAGGGTTCTTGAAAGGGCAAGAGCTCCCCTTTTTTTAGTAGGTACAAGGATTCTACGATTTCGTTTATAAATATTAAGTGTTTTGATAAGACTCAAAAAGTTGGGTGTGAATAAGAAATTCCTTTTAGATTAGAACCCCTGTCTTACGACAGCCTTAAAAGTATATTCCTAAGATTTCCCTTTTAAGATATTTAGGAAGCCTCTGTTTCTGTTATAGAATATGGGACTTGAACTCTTGTTTCTGGGGTCTTCATAGATCCGTTTATTTAATGGAAACCCTTTAAAGAGTCTAGTTCGTAAGAAAAGTAAGAAAGAAGTCAGGTAATATAAAAGCAAGTTCTAATAGCTATGAGTAAGATACAGAAAAGGGGCGCGTTATAACACACGAAAGGGTCATCCTATGGGTTTTCTATTTATACTAGAAGCTTCATGACAAGTACCTATCTGTCAGGATACGGACCCCCTTGTTTGTCAGGAAAATGTGTTGGAGATTGAGAACCCTCGTTTAACACAATAAAAGGAACATCTTTTCTTTTGTATACTTTGAGGAGAGGGATGGAGGATAGATTACTTGAATAAAGTACTAATATAAAAACTGGATCAGATAGAATAAAAGAAGAACCCTATTAAAACCTTTTCTTAGCTGTACTATACTTTCTAAAGAAAATCCTCGTTAATAAGTGTTTCCCGACCAGCCTCTACCCACAAACACTAAAAAGTATTCTCGATTCAAGAGATTCAAGAACAGATCAAGTCGGGGAATCCCTTCTAAAAAGGCATGCGTAACAAAGCTTATAACCTCCTAAGCGATTTCATGTTTAAGCCTCTTCTAAATAAAAAAGGGGGGTTTAAAGAATAAGTAGAAACTCTCGTGCTTTTTATATTATAAATTACCTAGTGAAAAAGCAAGGACTTACCAGTTAAAATAAGAGTTCCTTAATTGAATTTGTTTAAGACATCAAGGCAGGGTTCTATTTGTAATTTTTTTACAGGTTATCTGCATTGTATAGGACGTAAAACCTAAAATCTCTGTGCCAATGGGAATTCTAAGGACTATAAAAAGTTTAGAGAAAAGGAAAGATTACACAAGGGAGTCTATAAAACTTCGTCAACTTCAAGGAGGGGTTTAAACGTTTACGCGTAACAAATCAAATAAACGAGCCCCTTAAGGAGGAATACGCTTTTTGAATGAGTGGAATTAATCATCTATTTTATAAACAGGAGAACCTCTTGGTCCGGTTAGTAAAGGCACCGCTCATGGAGATTTAGTATATAAGGATTCTTTCTTACTTATAGGGAAAAGCTCACAGCGCAAAAATCCATAGATGCCGGCCTATAAAGGCTCACAAATAAATAAGAAAACTTGAGTCCCAAGGGTCTCCCATTGAGTTCGGAATAAGTATTAAGCATAAAAGCTAAACAGAGGAGTCTTAACAAAAGAGAAAGTAGATTAACAAAGCCTTGTGACCCGGGTTTATAAAGTATTCCTAACAAGGGAAATTTAGAACCATCTACGAATAGTTGCCTTTCATACCAAAGTAGGGATTTTTGATTATGCTGGAGCTTCTCTAAAAAAAGTCTAATCTTAGAAGATGCAAACGGAGGAGTACTAATTCGAAGTAACTAAAAATGGAGCATAATATAAAGCTAATCCCGAAAAATAAGAAAAATATGTTACTCCGGAACAAGTTTCGAGAGGAGAACCCCCGTACATCCTTAATATAGAATCAATAGAAATCCCTCCTTACTGCTTGTTAAGTTACCAAGTCAATATAGGATTTATGAGAGGCCTCTCATTTCATTTTAAGGGATTGTTTTAGCAATAGCACAGAGTCCTTTATTAAGTCAAACAAAAGAGATCCTTTTTAGGCAGAACACAGTAACTACAGCATACGGGGTAATACATGAGTTCAACTCCCTTACTAGGACTGGGATAAACTTCCTAAAAAATCTCCGAGAAATTCTTAGGGTTTACCACTTTAGAAACCCCGGGGTGTTGTATAGGAAAGTCACAGATTTAAGACTAAGAAATCTCTACATCTAGATCTAAAACCAATTCTTTTTTTTTTTATTTTTAGAACTGTTGGGCTCGGATAACTTTCTGCTTCACGAAACTCCTCGATTATATGTTAAATCCCCTAGATAGACAAAGTCTTTCCTTAGATCCTGTGGTTAGGGCTACCTTTAGCTATAGTAATACGTCTTACATTTGAAATGAAACAGGTTTTTGGGATTGCCCTGGATTTTATACTCAGTATTACCCCTTAATTTGCTTCTTAGACGTAGAGTTCCTAAAGTGTAGTCAAGAGTCTGAATCAGAGGAGGATCTCCAATCAGCGGGCTAACTTATACTCAACTGTAAAATAGAATAGAAACTTATTACACGCTATAGTAGAAAAGTGCCCTCTTTTTACACCCACAACCATTGCTCAGTAAATACAGACACTGTACTAAGAGGCCGAGCTTGTGTAATGGGGACCGAATGCTCAATATATTTACTACGGTCATAAGAGTCAAGACAGGAGATAGCTTAATAAGACTATAAAACTAACAGAATCCAGGCTTATGAATTTTACGGTGGTCTAACTTTGAGCGGTCAATTTCTGTTTCCCCTATACACTTCCAATCGAGAGCACATTGAGTAACATCCCTAAAAAAAAAAGGAACAATACTAATGACTAATGTTTAGGTTGAGCTCTTTCCTACCCCAAGACAATAAGAGACACTCTACAGGAACAACTAGCTACATTAACTACAAAGTTACCTCTCTATCTATATCTATCTATATACTCTACTAGATAATCATCCTTATACTCTTCTATTTCAGGTATACTAGCTTCTTCTCTTAAATAAACAAGTCCATAAACAGCAGCAAGGTATTATAGGTCTTAACCAAGTAAGAGGTCGGGTAGGAATACAAAGAAAACAAAACTAGCTCATAATAAACAATCTAACTCAAAAGCAAGGAAGAAGTCAGGTCAGAACAAGAAACAAGTAAGTCGTTGAAGTCTAGGCAAACAAAAAGAAGATAAGTCAGTTGTTGTGTCTTTGTGTAGTGATTACTATTAATTTATCTATTACTATATCAACCTCCCTCCGCGGAACGCTACAGTCGGTAAGAAGGATACTCTTCTGTTTCTTATAAGCCAATAGACTCATTACTGATAAGCTCCAGGGAGTAAGATAACTTAAGAAACTAATACAAACTAGAACAATAAGACATAAGAACAACTAACTACACTAACTAAGAAGAACTGCAACTAGCTACAACTAAGAATTGAAAGTACAGTAAGCTCCTATCCCTCTATCTAACGAAACCTTATATCCTCTAACCAAAAATGGTTACCTCTATTATCTAAGCGAGACCTCTTCTAATTCTAATAAACGACTTAAAGAAGAGTCAATCTAACTCAAAGAAAGATTAGAGAAATAGAAGTCATAGAAAGTAAGCCCCCCTTTTTTGAACCCATAAGTATGCCAGAGTCTCCTCCCTAATCGGTAATTGGTAAGTTATTAAACGAAGTGCTTAGCTAAAAAGCGGGCTCTATCATAGTGGAATTTCCTTTTTTCGGGCCGGTCATATATAATTAGTATAGGAATAGAAGTTATTCCTTAAAAAAATATACAACTGGGTATTCTTTTAGGTAAGTAGGAGGGGTTCCCCAACTGCTTTTCGTAAGAGTGGGAAGTGCAACATTCCAGAGAACACATGTTTTTTGTATGAAAGGGGATCCTGTGTCTGTTCCTGAATTTAGAGTTAATTTAGCCAGTAATGCTTTGCTAGAACATATAAAAAAGTTTTTGAGGCTTCCATGATGAAAGTCAAGAATTCATATTTAGTCTGTTTCTCCAAGTCAGTACAGGAGGTTTATTCTTGGAATGCATTGTCTCGAAAAACAGGTTTACTTGTGTTTGCTTTGTTTGGCTGTTCTTGAGTATAAAATAAGTCCTTTAGATAGCTTTACTGGGCATTTTCTTCCTTCAGGATTAAAACTTGGCTTTGCAAAAGGGTATTCCTCCCCTAAAGAATTGAGAAATTGAGAGGGTATTTAACGAATTAGGATAAAACAGGTTTGCAGATACACGAAGGGATTAGATTTCTTTAGATTTTATCTATTAGGGGTACCTCCCTAAAGGGTTTATAAGGTACAGTATTCCCTCAACCGAAAGAAAACCCGTTTCATAAGTCTCTAGTCGCTTCAGAGCTTCTGGGCAATTCCTAAAAAATACATATAAATTTTAATTGCTTTTACTTTTTGTTTACAACTCCACGCTTCTATTGTGAAAGTGAAAAAATATGCCTACACTCTGTTTAAGGTCCAGACTGCTCCGCTTTCTCTGTCAAGAAATCCACTAAATTTCAACATAGGCACTTCCTAATCACCACTACTTTTAGAATGTTCAAAGTCCCCCTCTATTTTTACTCAAAAGAGTCCTTTAACTATTCCGCGACAAATAGGGTTTCCCGGAAATCGGGATATTATTACTTTCCGCCTTTTTTTAGATTCACTTAAAAAATTTAGTCATTAAGCCTTTCACTCACAGAATTAGAAGAATACATTACTTTTTTTCGAAAGTAAGAAAGTATATAAAAGTAGGGTGTTGAATCGACGTGAAACTTTCTTTATAAAAAAATTCCCTACTCTAAGTCGTACCCGCTTTCAATTCTATTGTCCTGGTTTTAAGGGGTCTTGGAGTATCTGCATTTCCCACCTCACGAAAAGAATTTTCAATTTCTATCTATATAAGTATAAGTGATTTTAATTAAAACCCAGTATTATAGCGAGGGCCCCCTTTAAGGTTAATACACAGTAAAAGGCGGGTCAAACATAGAATCTTTTTTACCAATTTCATAGAGGATTCTTGTACCCCAGGGGACCCTCCAGGAAGGTAATTCTTTTAGCTTTATATGTACTAAAGTTGAAGTTGCACCCCTACAATTCTAGCTTATTAGGATACTGAATTACTAGTAGTATATACAAGGAATATGCTTTCGCTTTTTGCCAGGGGTTGTGTACCTCTATAGGGGATTCCTATGAAAAAGGATATAGAAATGGTATACTGTGTGAGCGGGACTCCTCGGGCTCGTAGGCGAGTAACCAAAAAGTGTAAATCCTGAATTGAGGTAGGGGCTAAAATGGACTTACATTGGCATGACTAAAAAAGATTTTAACCTGTAGGAGTTTCTTAGAATAGAAAAAAAGTATACCTGTTAGCTAATAAAAACTAGCTAGAGCCTTTTTTTGTACAAATTAAGTTAGAGATTCTACCAGCATACGCGAAGGAGATAATCGGTTAAGATAGCTAAAACTATATATAATAGTTATATCAGACAAGGTATTCTATTCAAGATCCCAGGACCCTTTTTACTAGAGTAAAGTGCTTTTTTATTGCTGTCTGAATAACTAAAACTCGAGCAACAAATTACACTTTAAACAAAACCCCTTTTTAAGCGTTAGACTGAACCTCCTTCTCGTAGGTAGTTTTGGCTTTTTTAACTCTAAGTATATTTGAACCCAGGGATTCCCGTACTCAATACGCAGTTTAATAAATGAAATTTGGACGGGCACTCCGTACGCTGAATTACCAAATCTCTCAAATATCGAACCGATCTAACAAGGGTTGGTTCAAAAAAGCTCCACCAGTAAGAAACACAAAGGTCCTAAACGTAGTTTCTTTTAAGATTTTCTGATAAGAATACCGGTGCCCAATTATAATATACAACCTAGATATATTTAGGAAAAACAAACTAAACTTGAGTGGGAAACCTAGAAATTTAGCCTACTCCTAAAAAGATTTGAATATTCAGAACCCTAGGAATCTCTTATACTTAAGGAGCGAGAAATTTTTATAGGGATTAGGCTAGCACTGTCTATGTTACTATCAAGACTGCCTTCTTATAAGCAAAGGTACAAGTCTCTTTTCTTCAGGTCTTTGTTGTCAGAGCGCCCACCTTTAATACCCGCGTTTCACAATTCATCAGGAAAGAGGTTATACTATAATAGATAGAGTTATGCGTAATTAAAATCAGATTTATTATTCCAACGTGCATTCAAGACTGTGGCTAAAAAGGGCCTACAAGGGTTTTTGTAGTGAAGTTTCTAAATGCTAAATGAATGTAAGAGTTCTACTCCCATACTATATACATTAAAATACACTTGCTATCGAGTACAGAACCAGAACACAGTAGCTGCAAGGAATCCCATGAGGATTCTCTAAAACTAAGAAATAGATAGCAAAGAAACCCAACTAGAATTCTTATAGCTTTAACACAGTAAGCCCCCTCTTTAGAATTCCCCGGATTCAAAACGGTCCTATTTTCTTAAAATATTAAACATTTCCGTATCTTATTAGAATCCCTTTTTAGTCAAACTTGTAATTACAATTTCCTTGATCCAAAAGACTGCTTACTAATCCTCCTACTAGCTACCCAGCTGCTTTAACTTAAGGATATATAGTACACTTTAGTAAAAACCTTCCCAAAGAGGAAAATACAACTCTTACTTTGATTAAAGATTCCTTTGAAGTCTATACCTAACAAAACTAAATTAAACACCTAAAATTAGACTTGAAATACCCAACCTATTTTGTACTACTTGCTTTCTTATTCATACCTTATTTAAAGCTATGCCTAGACTTTCAGTTATACCTCTACCTTTACTAGGATTTTTTTGTAACGGCATGCCAAGATCCGAGTTCGATGTAATTTTTTATGCTAATGCTACTTTCCTTTATGAGATAAGACGGGGGTTTATAGGCTTTTAACCGCATCAAAGGAAGAGTGATGAAATTTGAACCTGCGATACTTGTGCATTAATTTCAAGTTCTGCCAAATAAGACTAGGGTCTAAAATCGGCAGTTAGTTTATAGCTAAATTACTGTACTTTTACTAGGTTTCTAGAAGGTATTTCATGGACGGATACTTTTCATTTCTACTTAGGAAAGTAGGTACACTTAAATAGAAGTGTTTATTCTAAGATTTGGGAAAGTTTTTCATTTTGAGTTGAATCTAAACTCGGTAATCTGATGTGTAGCTTTTGCAACTAAAATCTGTATTGGACTTGGAATTCTGCAGGCAATCTCTCTTTTCCTAGTCGAGGCGAGCGATATATCTCGATTAAATCTTTCTATTTCTACTAGAAATTAAAAGCTTCTATTTCGGGTCTAAAAGGAACTCAATTCATTATATTATATACGCGTTTCTTGTCCGATATTTTGCTTTTATTTCTGTAGGGATTCCCCGGATCGTAGAATAACTCACTTTAAACGAATTTTAAAAAGGCACTTACTTTTGGATCTTTAGTAAGACCAAAAACTGTCTAATTTTTAGTATAGAGCCATCCTAACAAAGCGAGAATATGGCTAACCTGGTTTGAACCTCTGCGTATTCTCGCGAAGTTCTTTCTTACACTCTACCTCAGGCTTCCGGCGATTTCTCTACTAATTGCAGGGGTAATTGTATATGAGTAAAGTATCTTATTCGCTAAACAAAGCCAAACTCATTTGTTTCGAGTTAACGGTAATTTATCTCTAAACTAGCACCTATCTTGATTAATAAATTACCAAAGCAAGGCCAAACCCCGAGAAGAGGGGGTACTACTACCTTTACTTTCTAAAACCTAGTATAGTTTTTGACCCAGACTACTTATAAAGAGGGAGACCCCTTATTCTAAACTTGTTTGCTTTCTTTAAAGTATAAACTTTAGAGCCACTAAACCTCGCATATCTATAATATAGCAAGAACTGCCCACCTCTTACAATGTTCTTACTTATTATAATACAGAGTAGACCCTGAAAAGCGGCCTTTTGTCTCATCTGGAAGAATACCTAATACCTAGTAAAGTAAACAGAATCTTTTTTGTCTTTGGTTAGTAGAGAGAGTCATTTTCTTAAATAGTACCACAAATTTCCAGTAATAGTAAGATTTAGGGTGCTTTCTTGGCTTTTTGAATTCTAAATTCCGGGTACTTGATTAGTGCTAACCTTCAATTCTATAGATACCCTCCCTACTAACGCAAGAATTCCTGTATTTCCTTGAGAGCTATAGGCCCTAGGTTTAAGTAATAAAGAGGATACTATGTTCCCTATTTTTTATTGAAAGCTTTATTTTAGTAAACTGCGAGCCCACTTAAATAACAGGTCGATTTGAAAACGCTAAGGGCAAGCTCACTTAAAGTTAAATTCTCTGAGGCTTCGTGGGGTTGCAGTAGGGTGCGTGGCAGGTGACTCTTAATATTTACTGTAGATACGGGAATATTTTTCCCAAACGGATTTCCCTAATTATACTTTAATTCTTAAGTATAGAGCTTGTACTTCTTTCTGGAAGGTTTTTTAACAAGATAGGAAACTCTTAGGCTCTAAAATTCATGATTATGTACTGCGCCAAACATTATTAGATATAAGCTACCGTAGCTAGGATTTCCCACTCACTTTAGACATTTCACTATTTAAACTACTTATCCCAATAAGGCAATTAGGATAGAATATATCCGTGCACTTAATCTAATTATATAAAAGGATACTGCATTAGAGTTTCTTATCGCACTCTGTAGTATTTGAACCCACGACATCGGGTTTTGGAGACCCACGTTCTACCGAGCTGAACTAAGAACGTTTTAGGAGGAGGGGTTCTTTTGCTCTGCCTTCAGTATAGTGTACAAGAAACTTCCTTTTCACACAAGGTCAGAGACTTTCAAAAGGTAGGAGCGAATCTAATATTAGACTATCACAAAATACGTACCTGAATTTATCGTTTTTATGATACACTTTGTTGGTGGAAGCAGCCTAACTAAAAAATAAGGGGGTGTCAATAAGATATTTCGACAGTATGTACAAATTACTGTGGAAATGTCTAAAGCAAGGGTTTAATAAAGAGAAGGTTGCGCCCACTGATTTTTGAGTTTACTAAAAATTTTACTTACTTGGCCTGCTAGTTAGAGTATACTTTTAACGTAAATCTTGCCTGTGAGTCGGGACTCAACTCAAACAAAGTTTCTGAAGGGTTCGCTACAAGGAAAACTAACTATAGGAGAGTAAGTAAATATTTTTTTTAAGAAGCTTCCGTTTATCTTGTACCTTTTCTATACCAGAGCTAGTCCTATTAATGAGAAGTTCTAACATCTTCGTTAGATCTTGAGATCTTGTTTTTTGTAAAAGATAATGTTAACAAGTTTTAGAAAGGTAGCTTAGGCAGTATAACATTGCAAGCGGCGGGCAAACCAGTATCGTTTTTAAAGTATAAAAGAAAAAGGACTCTTAAAATCTTTTGTGAAATACACAAGAGCTTTGTAAGGAATCTGTACAGAACTAAGCGTCTCTTTTGACTAAACCCCCTTCTTTAAGGTTTAAGGAAAACCTCTGGTATCAAAAAAATTATTGATTCCGGCAGGAGAATAAGAAAGCCGAGGTTTCAGCTCTTACCCTTCCGAGCTCTATTCTACGAACTCTGTAATAGACAGGCACCTTGTTAAGATAGGTGAAGCGAGCTTCCAAAAAAGCTTTCTATAAGAAGGAATATTTATGGGGGACTTCGAATAAAACTACCAAGGGCGGGTTAGATTCCTTAGATATTATCACCGGAACAGTTATTCAAAACTAACAGAATGCACGAAAAAGAGGGATCCCTTTATGCTCAAAGATTTCTTTTTATTGATTGGCTCTAAAACAAAGATATCGGTATCAAATTTTGAAGTGGGGTAGATAATACTTAGTATAGGTGTAATAGAGGAATACTAGTATAACACAAAGAGGTTAGAGTCTCGCTTGACTACTTGTATAGAAACAAGAGTAATTCTTTTAGAGACTTACAAGACAAGTAAAAGTATAGGGTTCCCGTATAAAGAAACTAGAAGCTAATGAAAGAAATCCCGCAAGAGGAAGGGGTATCTTAAAATATCGATAAAGAAAAGAAATTCTTATCTTATTATGTATATAGGGAATTTAGGTGGTTCCCTTTAGTAAAAGCATGTGATATGGATGCTTCATCATCAACTCTATTGGAAGTAGGCCGACATCTCTTATAAAAATGATACTTAAAACCTTTAAACTAAGGAAAGCCGAGCTCCCCTATCCTATCTATTGAAGATTTCTTGTAGGGTTTCCGCCTTTTCCTTATTTCATTTTCCTGTACGACTATGTACCAAAGCTATGAATATACTAAAACTCTTAACAGCTTCTTTATGGGGAATGCGCCACTTTATCTTATTCGGGCTTTCACTTTTACTAGAAATAAACAGAAATTGTCAAAATCTTTGCTTTTGTGTGCGCTTACCTGAGAATAAGAATGAATTTGTTAATGAATTGAAAATCACTTAGATAAAGCCATTCTTTTCCCAGTTACTAAAAGTAGAAGTAAGCAGTGTGTAAAGGTAAGTAAGTGCTAACATGAGGAGTAGGTTCTTTTAGTGGCCTAGTTAAAACGGAAGAAAGAAATCCTATAACCCGCAAGTTCAAATGCGCAAGTGTTTGCTTTTTATTAGTAGTGTGGTCTAAGTTCCCGAAAGATTTTATGAAAACAACAAAAATCGCATAAAGTTTTTTTCTATCTAGAATTCTCTCTTTATATGCCTACTCTTCTGCGGGATAGAGTAGATGCTCATGAGGCTCATGATCTCAGTAGGTTCAAGTCCTGCTCCCGCTAAATTAGAATTAGAGTTCTTCTCTTGTTTGTTCTTTGTTAGAACGCCCCTCGTTTAGATGCTGCGCCGTTGGTTCGAATCCCGCTCTTAGTGAGCTTCAAATCTGCTAAATACAATGCATTTTTCTCAACTCTTTTCTCAATCACTTATAAAAGAATGAATTTCTCAATAGCGTTACCTATATTATTATGGAATTAGAATGAGTAAATGACTCTTTCCCAAGCCAAAGAAGTTCCAAAAAAGTGGATCTACCAAGGAGGAACCGGCAGAGCGCTGGCCCAAAGAGTGGTCGTAGGTTCGAATCCCACGAATAGAAGCTTAGACTCAATCACTTAGATAAAGTATGATTATTTTCAATACCTTATCTATCCATTCTCTATCTCTAAGCAATTTGGTAGATTGTGAATTTCTATTGAGATGAGAAGTTTGTCATGAGTCAATTGGAGTAGTATCCGTATTTTCACTCCGTTTACCCATTCTCTTTCTTTTGTCTTCTCTTCTATTTTAGTGGAAGTACTATGAGATCAAGGCAGCTCCCCGGTGCTCGTAGTTCTGGTTCCCAATAGTCCTGAGGGCTGTAGATAGGGAACTTCCTTGAAAATCCGGTGGCAAGCGCTTGTTTCTCTTGTTAGTTCTTTCTTCTATTAGAAAATTCGTGTAGTTGAGGAGGCAACCTATTTTTAGGTTGGATGAACCAAGCAATGAGAGACCAGCCAGCCTAAAGTAAGGTCTTGTAAATATTACCTTTCAAGACTTAAGCAAGCTTACCTCTCCGTCTCCCACTAGAAAGGCTCCCTAACAACCAGCCTAAAGAAGGGCTGCCTTTCACACTAAAGAAGGTATCGACAGCCTAAAGGCTGCCTTCCAAACTAAAGAAGGGCTCCCAACAAGACTCAAGGCTGCCATTCAACTCGCAAACCAGCCTAAAGAAAGGCTCCCACCAAGCTAAATGCCTTTCGAGGCTGCCAGCAAAAGAAGGCTCCCTTTCAAAACGAAAGGAGTAATTAGGGTTGCTGGGAGAGGAGAGAGATGTTGAGGAGATGGTGAGAGGGAATGCTTTAGTATTTCGGGTTCCCACAAGCTTAGTAAGTATCGAAGATACCTTTAGAAGGGGGTTGCCTTTCAACCTAAGGGGACTCCTTCGTAAGAAAGACTCAAAATGCATTACCTTACCTTTCGCAAGCTTACCTTTCAAACGAAACTAGAGGTATCGAAGATGGCTGCCACCAAAAGAAGTCAATATTTTCTATTTCGAAGAAAGGCTCAACCCAGCCTTTCCAGCCTAAAGCAAACTAGAGAAGGCCCACCCTTGCAGAGGAGAGGTATTGCAAATGCAGGGGGAGAGGCAAGAGCTTGTCTCTTGGAGAGAGACCTTCAACTTTGTTCCCTCATTTCAAATCACCCTAAAGAAGGGTTCCCAGCCAATAGAGGTAATGTAATTAGGGCTGTATGGGAGATGATGAGAGAGATGTTGAGTGAGAGGTAATGAAATGAGTGGTAAATAAAGCTTACCTTTCAATCTACCAGCCTTCCAATCATACTAAACATCTTCGATACCTCGAGTTGTCAGAAGGGCTCCCTAAACCTAGCGGTTGCCTTTCAACAGCCTAAAGAAGGTAATGCTTTAGTATTTCGCAACTAACTAAATAGGGTTTAGGTTGAGAGGAGCTCTTTCCTATAAAGAAAGTCTCATCCGCAATTATGCCTCTTAAATGAAGATTAGAATGCGAAGAATCTCTCCCAAGCCAAAGAAGCAAAAAGCATCTATCTATCAAAGAGGAAATATCCGGCAGAGCGCTGGCCTAAAGAGTCAGTTGTCGTAGGTTCGAAAGGGCTTTCTAGAGTCTAGAGTAGAGGCTGCTCTCTCTAAGTTCTCTCTTATCTGTCTAAGTTCTATTCTTGTCTATTAGTGTATCCGTCTCTTGGTTTTTCTATGTTCTAATTCTAATTTAAGCGGTAGGGGATGATAGAAATTGGTCACTTCTGGAATCCCTTCCTCATCTACTATTATGTATTCTTGTTCTGTCTCTATGAGGTTATAGAAGCTGTGCACAAAGGCCTAACGCCTCTAAGATCCCGGTTAGAGTGTAGGAATAAAGCCTAAAAGCCTGTCATTTACAGGCAAGCTTTAGCTTGTTATTGATTTGAAAAGGTCCTTCTCTACGTTCCGGTTCCTAGTTACTCGTTAGTAGCTTAGTCAAGAGTTTCAACCCAGCTAAAGGGAGTTATTTACAATACCTTGTTCCTAATCCAAAACATATTCCGGATCTCCTACAGCGTAATTTACAGAATAGAATCTACTAGCTCAAAAGGTCTCTCGGCGCCTTAGAAGTTTCGTCAGTAACTTAGTGCATTCCAAGGACTTTCCTCACTCAGTCTAATCTTTTGTAGGAAATGGCTAGGAGTCGTTCATTCACTGAGAGGTGAAACTTGTGTTCATGTGCTATCTCTATCTCTTGCTTGTCCCGTATCTGTACGAACGCTTGGCCTCATTCTTGTTCTTTATTCACAAAAGTAGAACATGGGTTAAAAGAAGGTCCCAACACCTATGACGATAGGTTGCGGTCGATCACCCTGGGTAGGGGTCCATAACTTTTTTACTTACAGATAGGTCTTCCAACTCTATCGTTTCAGTCGGAATAAGCAAGCCTATTCCTCCCCTAACCAATCTAAGCCTCTAGACTCACTACTGATAAAGACAGAGTACAATGAGTAATAAGCTTAGAAGAACACTAGCAACAACAAGTACTATATACTATTGTTTAGGGTAGAGAGCTCTAGGACTACCCCTTAGCTACAATATAACAACAAGAGGACATAGAACATAGAACAACTAGCTACAATAAGACAAGAACTACATTAACTAATAACTCTATAATATCTACACTCTATACTACTCTTATACTTATAATACAACTAAAAGGAAAGGTATTGTAAATCAAAACAAGGTATTGCAAATATGGTAACTTAAACACTAGAAGCTCAACGCAAGGTATAGGTCTTAACCAAATCCTAGTCCTGATGAAAGTAACTCAAGGAACAAGTCAATCTAACTAAAGAACAAAGAAGTCTAGGCAATGCTTTAGTATTGAGGTAATTAAAAAGCAAGGTAACCGCTAGGTTACTAGTGTCTGTATATGTACTTGTTAAACTATCATGCAAACAGAAATGCTTGCCTCAACCAAGTATAGGCTGACGCTTATGAACTTCCCAGTTTAGATAGGAATTCTTTTACTGTCAGCTATTCCTCAAGCTTGCCTTGTTTAGCTTTGGATCTATAAGAATTTGAGGCTATAGGTGGTCAAGTACAAGTTTTTAGTAAACGGGGACAACTAAAATCTAGCAAATAAAGTCTAATTCAAGTACAGGAATAGTCTAGTTTAGGCAAAGTCAAGTAAGAAAGGTCAGAAGAACTGAGGCAACGTTGTGAATTTCCGGTAAATGAAGTAGAGTCGTGCGTTGGCCTTATTCCCCTTGTGCAAGTCCCTTTCCCTAAGCGAGAGGATCTAAGGGAAGTTATAGCTCTCAAGAAAGTTAGGAGAAGATAGCTAACAAAGGTATCGAAGATAAGGGAACCGCTAGGTTGGTCTAGGTAGCAGGCATATGAAACAGTGATACAGAATAAAGATACGAGTAAGCAGTTGGTTAAGAAGATGAAGAAACAAGCTATCAAGAGTGACAAATTAGGGATAGAGAGAACAGGTATTACAAAAAAGAGAAAGTGAAGTCAAAGCCAAGGAAGAAGAGTCAGAATTTCATTACCTTTCTACTCAAGAAACACTATAACCCTAACCTCCTAAACTAAGGTTGATTCGGTAACATGGATGTACTCCTGCTCCCTCTAAGGCAGGAGCCTCCTCTATACCGAGAAAGACACAGTACAAGAGGGATACCACCTTAACCTATAAACACTAATACAAATACAACTATATAAGGGCTTCGCACCTAGCCCCTCTTTACCTTACGGCAAGCTTATATGAACAACCTACTATACACATCCTAGAACCCCTCTCTACTAGTAGTATACCTCTATAACCCAGTATACCAAAAGGCTCCCATCCTTACCAGTTCCACACCCTAGTTACCTATTAGTTGGGTATAGCTATGCCTCCTTCTACTCATACTACAAGATGTAGCCTAATCCTACTCCTGCTACTGGGTCTACTACAGATATCTCTAATGCAGAATCTAGGTCTAGCTCAAATCAAACAAGTAAGTCTATGAAATAAGAAGACAAAACAAGAGAAATAAAAGAAAGAAGAATGGTAGCGCCATCCTCTATTCATTACTATAACTTATATGCGCCCTCCTTCCCAATCTTCTAAGAAACTCCTATAATCAAACCAAGTAAGCCAAAGAAAGAATCTAAGTCTAAAACAAGGACTAAGTCAATAACTCAGTTGGTAGTGCTATCTCAGGATCTATACTATACATTTACTCCTAAACTAATGTGTCAGTCGGCAGTCGGTCACAGAGACTCCTTTCAAGTATCTACTATAAGGCCTTAGACTCCCAGAAGTACATAGCACAAAGAGGGATATACCTTAACCTTAAAGAAACCACTAAGACACTTGTACACTATTCTATTAAGTTTTTAAGATTATAGCTTACTTTACAAATATCAACTTCGTTACCTCTTCTCTTAAAAGTCTAGGCTAGGTATCGTAATGAAATTCACTTTGCTCTTACTACTGCTTCCTAATCAAAGCTAAAGAAGAAAAGTAACGCTAGAAGACACTTGTTCTATAACAACTGAAAAGAAACTTCTATCTAAATCTAAGAACTACTTTCTACTTGATATTTAGACTCCAAACCGGAACCCTAGAAACAAGAGCTGCTGCACCTTCTTCTGTTTACCAGTCTTGATAACTTTCTTAGTCTTAAGAGCTTGACTTATCTTGTGACTATCTATCCTCTTCTTATTAACCCACTCACTTTCCTTAGAACCCTTTCGAATTCTCTGTCTTGTGAAGCAACTAACCTTAGAGTCCCTGACAAGAGCGCTTACCCATGAGCTCTAGATCCCTATTTATTACATGGAAACCTAAGTACTTCCCAATAAAAAGAGTCTGTTTCTTAGACTTTTTATTACTTTTCCGTATGGCTACCCTACTTTTTCTAGAACTGGAAAGATCTTGTTAGCTAAAATCCAGTTTATTACTTTTCCGTACGGGTGGACTGCTTTTTTTAAGAAAAACGGGTCTCAAATTCAGTGCTTACAGAAGCTCAATTTTTCGTTGTTCCATTTTCACCTACGAGAAAAATCCTCAAACCCAAATTCCCTAGTAGAGCGAACTTCCCATTTTGAAAAAAGTAGGATCGCCTTATATGGAAAAGTTCATCAAACTTCTTGCCATTCGACAGAGTTTCTAAAGCTAGCCTTCGACAGCAGATCGACTGCTCTCACTGAGACAGTTGATTCTATTGACGTGTAGGCTCGTTACTGCCATTCATTAGCTGCACAGGCTAGCTTGGTTCGTACGGAGTTCACCTTCTTTCCGCCGATTGCTAGCTACACTTTCCGTCAATGTCAGCCTTCTTTCTGCAACAACGTGGCATTCGACAGTGCGGAACGTGGGCCTACTTGACCTTCTACCTTCGACTGCTAGGAATGGAATGGAGTAGCTAAGGTCTTATAAATAATCTTTCCTGAGGTTAATATCTCTTCCTAATTGCACTTGCTTCCACCACTTGCCCAACCTTGCGGTTCCCTCTTTCAATTCGACTGTAAAGACAGAGCAGGAGTTGGAAAGAAAGACTCAAAATGCATTACTATCAGTAGATACCTTCTGCTATAGGTGTTTTCTCTCATTCCTCTGATTAGGAAGAAGTTGTTCCCTACTCTCTCTTCCTACTTCTTTATTTGCAATACCTTCTGAGCAATACATTCATTCCGACCTTGTCTTTCCATTCATTTCATTACCTTTAGCTACAACTGCTTTCAACAGCCTGCATGAAGACTGAGCTTGACCAGTTTACCAGCTGCTTAGATCGGAATCAAGCTCTCTCTAAGAATTTCATTACCTAGCTAGCATTCCACTTCTATCGACTAGCGCTATCAGCACTTCAGTTGATGGTTCGCTCTTGCTGTTGCTAGCTATTGACATGCTTCACCTTCTTCCTTCGACTTTCACCTTCTTAGGCTCGCAAGGACTGACAAGAATGAGTTCCTAAACCGTAAGAAAGAGTCTCAAACCAAGACAAGAAGAACTCAAACAATGAAGTCAAAGAAGGCGGAGCTAGGTAATGAAATTCAGGTATAGCAAAACAAGCAAGTCATAAGAACAAGAAGAAAGATAAGAAAGAAGAGTGTTGAAGATAAGAGAATAGGAGGCTTGTTCTTCGTTCTTATTACTTATATTATTTTACAAGCCATGTCAAAAAGCGCAAACACCTTAGCAGCGTTGTTCTATTGAATTCGTAAACAAGCAAGCTTGCATTCTGTTTTAAAGGTATTGTAAATAAGTTTCATTCTTATTTCAGTTGTAAACCTGCTCGCTTTTGCGGGAAAGTCAACAATTCATGAACTTTTGCTGCTATATAAAACGGAAAATCTCAAAACCGGATGAACCCCACGCTAGTTATTTATGAACTTTCCCATCTATATGAAACATCATTTTTCTTTTTCTTAGGGGTCTCTATACAAGGTAACGAAGTTCGATCACTTTTCAAGCTAAAGCTTCCCTAACTTTTTCTAGTTTTTGGGGTCTAAAATGAGTACCTCACAGAAGGTAATGCAATGAAAATGGGTGTGCAGATTTCGACTACGAGAAAAGTAAGAAACCCAAATTCCCTTGTATAGACCGATTTCCTTTTTCAAAAAAGTAGGACGCATATAATTGGGAAATCAATCAAACCTATTTTCTATTGTAGAGCCGACCTCCAAGTTTTGGAAAAAGTAGGACGCATATAATTGCAAAATGAATAAAGAACTTCGTTACCATCTATAGACCGGAAATAGGTATCGAAGATACAGTTCCAGAATCTGGTACAAATTGAAAGGTCTTGTAAGGCAAAAGAGGGAATGCTAGCTAGGCCAAGTGCAGCTATAGAGTCGATCCGTCAAAGTGTTGGAATGCTAGCTTGCCAAAGAAGGTAACCTTGGTTACAATAGCTGGAGAAGGTGGAAGAGTCGAGCCTAGCAGTCGATTGTGTTGGTAGTCGATAGATGGGAGGAATGGAAAGCTCATTGAGGTCGAAGGATGAGTTCCTAACCTGTCGAGGTAATGAAATGAATCTTGGAAGTGCTGTCGATAGAAGGAATTACTGTATCCGCTTCAACGTTGGAATCGAACCTACAGCTAGTGCAGCTTATGGAATGCTGGCCAATGTCTTAAACTACGGAATCTCTATCTGCTCCAACTAAACTTCTAGACTTCTGATCTTTCTAGTTCCTTTTCGTTTTGGGACTCCGCTACCGCGCCTTGAACACTTAAGCTTCAAATTCCAGAACTCATTGAGTTGCTTAGATACCGGGATTTTGGTCCTAACTACGTTACCTAAGGAAGCCCGATCCAAAGTCATTTTTCTTACTTTTGCATCTATGCTGGACTCCTTTTGACTTTTTTTGAAATGTCTTCCCTTCCTAAATATGTTATTCATTCTGCAGTTATATGAAACGTGAATTTTCTTGTCAAAATGGATAGAAAATGGAGACTCTACGTAGGGAACCGCCAGGTTGTGGGTGTTCAATTTTCACCTACGAGAAAAGTTCATGAACCCATTTTGTTAATAGAAATGGATTTGCTTTTTGAAAAAAGTAGGATCGCCTTATATGGAAAAGTAAGAAACCGGGTTTTGTTAATAGAAAGGTTTCTCAGTTCCGAAAAAAGTAGGATCGCCTTATATGCAAAACCAATAAACCTGTTTCTAGCTAACAAACTGGATCTCGTTTTAGAAAAAGTAGGATCGCCTTATATGCAAAATGAATAAAAGACAAGCTTTTACCTACGGAATCGAGTGAAAGATAATTCCGGAATCAAAGGAGCTTATCTAGAATACCAACCATTGGAACTCCAACCCCTCGCTACCGCGCCTAGCCCCAAATCCCCCTATAATATAGTACCCGCGCGCGCACGCGTGTGTAGTGACATCTTCGATACCTGCTTTCTCTTTGGTGCTTCTTAGTTTGTTAGGAGCTCTTGTTCCTTTAATACATAGTAGAGTAGATAAGGATAAAAAGGGTCAGAAGGGAGTGGTTAAGGGACATCTTCGATACCTCGTTCTGGTCAGTTCCTTTGTTTCTTTGAGGGCAGTTTATCATTTGGGAGTGTTGTTGCTTAGAGAAGATTAGGAGGTTAGGGAGTCAATCCATCTCGACTGAAACGGTAGAGAAGGGGGCTATCTTGTACAGGATAGAGATTCTGAATATCCATATTCCACTACAGCAAAGCTACCGTTTCTTTTCTTTGTACATTAGCCAATAGAGAGTTGATGGAGTTTCTTATTCTTTCTTTGTTTCTGTCTTACTTGGTTAAGACCTAACATACTTAGTTGTTTAATAATTATAATAGTAAGAAGTATAGGAGCTAGAAGAAGAGGATCTATAGGTTTATCGATTAAGATCGGTAAAGCTTTCTGTTAATTATAAAGAAAGTATAAGTATTATGTATTATAAGTCTTACTGTTCTAATGAGCTAATGTACTATTATAGTATTATATTGTAGCTAATGTATGTATTGTAGTTACTGTAGCTATAAGGTGTATTAGTTGTTCTATGTAGCTATTGTAGCTAATGTCTTACTGTTGTTATATGTAGCTCTGTAGTTATAGGGGGGTTTTAGGAAAGAGTTCTCTCTACCCTAAACTTAAACATATGTATTGTAGTTTGTTGTTCTTAAGGTATGTTACTCAATGTCTTTTGTGTTTATCGCTAATGAGTAGAGAAACTTAATGGGAATAGGAATACATGCTCCCGACGAAGAGAAGGAAGGTAAACTATCTATTGTATTGGAAGAGTATATATCTTTACTAATAGCTACATCTGCTGCTTCTGATTCTTCTTCTGTTTTTAATTACTTCTTATTTGTTTTCTTAGACCTCTTATTAGTTGACTTACTCTTAGACGTTGACTTACTTCTTGAAGCAAGGCTTATTTATTATACCTAGTTGACGGAGCTATACCTATTACTTGTTTAAGAAGGACTAGAAGAAGAGAGAGAAGGAGAACTATATAGAAGAGGATCTCTTAATTCTAATTATAAGTAAGGAATAATAGTTAAGTTATAAGGGGAATAGCTATAAGGAAAATGCTCTATAGGAATGTAATGGAGATAGAGTAAAGTACTAATTGTACTAATGTGGTTAATGTCTTACTGTAGCTATTGTTCTATGTCTTCTTGTTGTTTATTGTTGTTTAAGTATTAAGTATTGTATTAGATTTAGTATTTATTATAGTTTTAGTTATTTATTAGTTCTTGTTGTTCTTAATGTAGCTATATTGTACTAATGCAAGGGGGTATTAGGGGGAACGCCTAAACAAGAGTTCTATTTGTTTGTTGTCTTTCATTTTCTTTTAAGATATATTACTCATTGCGTTATGCGTTTGTCGGGAGTATATAGACTTAATACGAATAGGGTAGCTACGCATTCCTTTGTTATGTTCTTATGCTTGCTTACACTTGAAAGAAAGGGAAAAGGCTATGAATCAATACCCCAGAAGAGCAGTTAGCCAAAAGACGTATCAGGATTACCTTTGGAAAGCTGTTGATTTAAAGCATTCCAGGTAGAAAGATCCGGGTTCCTCCCACTTTGAAAGTAAAGGTCAACATTTGGTTCATTCTCATTTTAAGAGATTTAAAACTTTTTAAAACTTTTTTTATCTTTTTTTATCTTTTAAAAACTTTCCATTAAAAATTGGTAGAACGCGGTTAAATCATCTTTGGTCCGCGGGTTCTAATGGGTCTATTTACAGAAGGAAAATCCCCCGATTTCGATCCAGCTTTTCATTTTGATAATTTTATACTTTTTATCGAATTTTAATACCAAAAACCAGTTACTTTATCGCTTTGCAATCGCTTATATAATTCTTTTTCTTTGTCCACTTTCTTTTTCTGTGTTTCTAAAAGGGGAGAGCGAGATTGGGAAGTGTTGTTGCTATTGTACTCCCCGACTGTAGCGTATAGCGTAGGGAGGGGCTATTCTAGTGTGGTGAATGAGCTTACCATGAGCGTACATATGCCAATAGAGATTCTGTTGCTGCTTTTTATGGAGTTTCTTATTCCTTTGTTGCTTTTGTTCTCTCTGTTGCTGATGACTTATAATCTGTACTACTTGCTTGAGTTGCTTCTATTGTTACTGTATTCCTTGGTTACTATACCTAGCTGTTGTTTAAGTTGTTTAATAATAAATTAATTATAAGTATAAAGTATATAAGTTATTTAATTATTATATAGGTCTTTAAGTTATTATATATTAGTATTATATGTAGTTATTATATGTATTGTAGCTTAAAGGGGTGTTAGGGGAATTTCCCTTAAACAATATATATGTCTTTCTTGTTTCTTTGTTTGTTTAGTATTGTTCTAGTTAAGTTAAGTATTGTTATATGTAGTTAAGGGGGTATTAGGGGGAACGCCTAAACATTAGTGTACTTGTTTGTTATTGTTCCTTCGTTTAAGTTATATTACTCAATGCGTTGTGTGTTTATTAATTGGGAGTATATAAGATTAGGTTGAATGTTGAGTCAATTCACTTGTTATACTTTAGCCCATAAATTCTGTTTTAAGCTATCCCAAATTCCTCAAATGTACAAACTTCACTTCCCTACTTGATAGCCCGACAGCAGATAAACAGCACTCTGGGTACAAAGATTAGTATTGTTTCATTTCATTTGTAATTGGGTTCTTTTATCTTTTTTTATTTTCTTAATATTCTATTTTATTTACAGGCAAGTTTACTTGTTGTTTGTTGATTAGTCGATTGTGGTGAAGAGTCCTCCTCATGTTTTGTTAGCAGGGGGTTCCCTTGGTCTCTTAGCGGTCTTCCGTTGAGGAATTTAGAGGAGTGGTTCATTTCCTACGTTTCCTATTCACTTGCTCTAGTGCAATCAGAAAGCAAGCTTACCTTTTGCTTCCTCTTCGTTCGGCCTAGCGAAATCTGTGGAGGGGACAGATTCGATACCTCGTTCTTGTTAGTTGTGAAGGAGTCACTTTGTTACCCTGTTATCGGCTCCCAATCCTAATCCAGGGGTCTATAAAGAAATCTCGATTTAAGGGGCCTTAAATACCTGAAACGTACCCCACCCTACTCCCCAACAGCAGATAAAATTTTAGGTATAAACTTTAGGGTCATTCCATTGTAATCGGGGTTCTTTTCTCTTTTATTTTCTTTTGTGGAAGGTAACTAGCCCCCTCCCTCCGGTTTCTTATCTTGAATCGAGGTAATGAAATGTTGGTAATGTAATGACTTATACTTTTGTTGGTTTCCTTTGGTCTCTTGTTTCTTTACTCGTTCTAGTGCAATCAGTAACTGAGTTACCTTTGTTTTAAGCTCCTAATCCTAAGCCAAAGGTAATATGTAATATTACTCTCGGTTTAACCCATGCTAAAAAGCGCAAATACCTTCCTTACGAGCATACCCAACAGCAAATAAAGGATATTCTAGATATAAACTCTGGCATTGTTTCATTCCGTTCGTAAACCGGGTTCTTTTATCTGAATGAAGGGATGAGGAGAATCTTGATGTTTTGTTAGCAGGAGTAGTTTGAAAAGCGCAAGATAAATCTTGCCTTAATCGCGTCGATTGGGTTGGATGTAATGGAGTAGTTCGTTACCTCGATGTTAGCAAGGGAAGCTTGCTTGGGTTTCTTCCCCGCTCTAGTCAGTTGTGGAGGGATTCTTATTTACAATACCTCGGTGAAGGATTTGTTACCCTGTTATCGGTTCCTTTATTTCTTTAACTTTCTTACTCAATCTCAATGCGCTATGTGTTTCTCGATTGGGAGTAGAGAAACTGAAATTGATTGAGTTACTTAACCTTACCGATTGGAACGATAGATAAGAGCTGTACACATGATAGAATGATAGAGATAGATTCTGAGTATCCTCAGCAGCTTCTTTTGAGTTCCTTCGGTTTCTTCCTTTACTTGCTCTTGTAAAACTTAGGTATTGTAAATGTCTCTTTTAACAGGCCCTAAATTCATGAAACCAATCCATCCCTACTTGATACCTCAACCGGAGAGAAAAGGCCCTCTAGATATGAAGATTGGCACTGTTTCCTTTCGTTTGTAAATGGGTTTCTTTCATCTATTTTCTTGATTGGATGGAATTGAGTACAACCCAAGGGCTGCCATTGTCCTGTTCCTAATTTCATTACCTTTACTCGTTCTAGTGCAACTGTGCGGAGGAGAAGAATCTTGATGTTAGCAGGTGTTCTTAACAGTTTCTTCGTTTACTCGCTCTAGTCAGTTGTGCAGGAGATTGAGGAGAAGGTTTGATGCGAGTCTTCTTCTGTTTCCAAAGCAGGTGGGATTGCTCTGAAGCCGGTTTCG
>JAYMTK010000046.1:0-46184 GCA_036897405.1 Pelargonium myrrhifolium | reverse complement strand
ATGTTGTCTTGAAACTTTTTTCCCACTCAATGACACTAGCCACACTGCCATATTTTTTCAACAGATACCGGGCATAAACTAAGGCTTGTGAACCTGAAACTCTTCCATTGGAAGCCATTATTGCTGCAGCGCGATTCATTGTAGCAAACAAGGTTTCAGGAATTAGATCTGTTGCAAGAAGTATGTTCTCATACCTGAACCAAATTCATCATAATATATTATCAATTAGCAGAACAGAAATTTAATTTTGTTCCAATATCACTAAAGATGCAAGCAAAGCCATATATAACAGAATCACAGAGCCTTTTTCACAATTATAAATTTGAAGCATGTACAATCAAAATGATACATTTCTATTCTGTACCATACTACTGTACATATGAGTGTAATCATGTCTCGTGTAAAATAAAGTTATTGAATCAGGCTAAGGAGAGAACTAATTTCTAACAAAGATGCAACAATAGGTTCTTCTAATGCGTGAAAGATATTTCCTATCTGTACAAGTTCTAGTTCATGTTCTAAGAAATGAAAGGAGACTCTAGAAAATGCAGCTATATGAGTTTAGCTGCCAAAGACGTGCAAGCACCTGACAAGCCACGCCTACAACAGGCAAAACAAAGTTATTGAGCAGTGATAATAGAACAAGCATCCTAATATATTTCACCCCTGCTAACTCAGCCTACTGCTAAAAGTAAGTTCAGATGATAAATACTTTCAAAACTTGTGGAAATAGAAATAAGCAAACACTAGTATGAAGTTTTACAACAGTATACATGTATTATACTCCTTCCAAATAGAGATCAATGCTTTCCAATAAATATATAGTTCCAAAAACATGTTCACTTAGAGCATCAAAGTATCCAATTTTGATTCATGTATTGGCTCTTAAATATTGAATATTTTCATACATAAATATTATTGTTGATAGGAAGCATATATTACTGTAGAACAATGATCTAATATGATTCTTCTGGAACTGAATTTCACGAGGCAATGATCGGCCTACCAGAGAGACTGGAACTAATAGCTGTTTGCAGGGTCATACTTACATTTCTTTGTATAAAAAAAATAAAAATAAAAATAAAAAACTACTATAATACATATATAAGATGGTGAAACTAGTTATATTGTAAAATATAAATCTGAACTAAAAACATATAAATATATAAATGTAAGCATAAACTTCATTAACCAGGAATTTGATAATGCACCTTCGAAAGGATGACAGCAGAAACGCCTCCCCTACATCACAGCCATGGCTTTCCACATTTCTTGGAACCATCAGCACACTCCTTCCACTATGAATTGTAGAATTGTGACCACAAACAACCTTTGGCAACAACCACAGGAGAAGTTTGACCGCTGAAACTAAATCATTGGAGACATCCAATAAATACAGTACAGCAGATAACTCATCTTCCCCTAGTTTCCATCTTGTAGAGTTCTTGTCATCAATTGTACTTAAAGACCTACTAAACTGGCCAACCTTAGCAGCATTTTTTTCATTCTCTTCAATAAGCTTCCTAATCACAGTTGTCAACCAAACTGTAATAGTTTTCTTCTCCACAAAACGTAGCTGCTTTAAAGTTTTTCCAATAGAAACAATATCTCCACAATGCGTAGTCCTGATCCCATCTATGGATTTGGGGGTTTCTCCTACCAACCCAGGCCTATGGAGAGGACAGCTTACCGTGGTATCACATATGTGACTGGTAGATGCCCCCTGGCTACCTTCAATCCTAGCAGCAGCTAACTGAGCAAGGCTCTGAGTTTTACGCACAATCTTTTGTCTGCCCCTGGCGACCTGCTTGGTTACTTTGAGTGCAGGTTCGACTTTGAGAGACTCAGAGGATTTAGACCCCTTCCTTACCCACCAAGTATCTTCATCATCTGATGGAGAATGTGCTTGTAGGTATGAGCTCCTATCCTCACTCAATTTTTGTCTTTTTGCCCTTCTACATTCTTCACAACCAGGTGTAGCTTCTACTATGTCCATCTTGCTGCTAATTGAACTAACTGGTCGCTTAACACTCCCTTGAGAATCATCCAGGACTGTATCTATGGACGCATCAAAATTTGGGAGCTGCAATAGAACTGTGATGGCAGCTTTAAGTTCTTCAGTGTTAACATCAGTCTTCAAACTTCTAGAAGAGGTTATACTTGAGGATGACTGAACAGTTTTCCACTTGTCAATAGTAAATACATGGGAAGCACCATCTCTTTCAGAACCCCATTGCTGTTTCCGCTTCCGAGCAGATATATTTGCACTTTCGTACTGATCAGAAAGAAGGGCGTGAAGAACAAGGCGCCGTTCATTTGAGTAAACTTGCATGGCTTCCAAAAGTTGAGGCCCTTCAGCAATCCTTTCTTCTTCCAATGCATCACGCAAAAAATGCCCAGGAAGCTGCTTCAGGACTCGATAGTGTCTCTTCCTTCTATCCAAGTCAACTGGAGGCCCATTCATATCCATAATTCCACTAACTATTAACTGCCTCACATATGCCTGAGGGTAAAAAATACCAAAACGTATAAGTTCCACTATGAGCTGCTGAAGGCGCTTGATACCTTCCCCTTTATGCACTTCATGTTGATCGATCCAACAAACTATTATGTCATGCAAGGGTCCTGGACTTTCAAATATATCAGACATATTTAGACTTCTACTATCCATACGTTTTAAATTGTTTTTATACTCACTGATGTTTCCCCATGAAGCTTGGCTAAAAGAACTATCATGTTGACTAAAACTTCTAGCAAGGCTGCTACCATCCTTGCGTCGAGACAAACTTTGAAAGTCACCCATCTGTTTTAAAATTCGAATTGCAATATATACTTGGGACAAATCTTTTCTGCCTGTAAATTTCACATCATGAGGTGGGGCAACCCGAAAATCCCTAAAATCACAAGTTGCCCACTCAAAAAGGAAAAATACAGAACAAATTAATGACAAGCTCACAGTCCCCACCCACTTCAATGATAATCTTAAGCAGGGGCTTACTTCAGAAATCCAACCTTCATCAACAGCTCCATCACAAAGATCTTCAAATAGGAATTTAGATGCACCTTTAACATCTCCAAGCACAAGAGCTCTATCTAAAGCCTGAACAGCCTTAGCCACATTACGACCAGGATAACCACGGCTGGCAGCCTTTGCAAGACTATCTGCCCGTTTCTGAATGGATGATACAACGACATTAAATGACAAGGACTCGTGTTGTGCATCCAGTCCTTTACTCCTGAACCCAAATGCAACTTCTACTGAACTATCTTTAACTTTGCCTCCATACTCAAAGGCCCTCGATACATAACTCCCATCATTTAATGCATGAGATATGACACAGGGTGGTAAAGGGAAGCAATCCAGTGCAACAAATGTATCAGGTGCAGCTAGTATCAAGTACCGAATCATCTCAACTAGAGCAGAATTAGTATAAGCCTTCCGAGAATTACTCACTAGATCAGATCCTCCCGGAAAAGGTTCGCGTATGAAATGAATAGCTACACCAACAAGAGTGCGTACATAAGTCTGAGACTGGACAACTGTTTCTAAAACACCATAAATGATGGGCAATAGCAACTGCAGAATGTCAAGCGATTCTTTTTCCTGGAAGAGATTACATACTAAAATTAACCCCAAACAATGAAATTGTGCATGCTTAGAGTGCATGTCTGTTAACTGTTGTTGAATAAACTTACCTGGAGCATTTTGTTTAAAGCTTATATCAAATGCATGATATAAAATTAAAATAAACAAACCAAAAACACTACCTGCAACTGACTCAGAGCCCAATCAATGATGAGAGAAGGAAAAAGAAGCCCTTCCAGAAGATGCCACTGCAAAACCCGTACAACATACAACCATTTAAAATGTAGAGAAGGCTCCTCTCCATGATGTACTGTAGATGTTGGATCACCCCTGTGCTGCATTGACCCAGCATAAAGAATTTGTGGTGATCGATCTCTGCTGTGAGGCATAGGAAGAGAACTATTTCCAGAACAAAAATCGTCCAGAAGGCCTTGCAAATATTCAATGACATCTTTCGTCCAGAGTTCTGTGCGGGACAACTGACTTTTGTCAGGCACTCCAGACGAAGTAACGGCAGAACTAGGTCGGACCTGCAAAGTACAACCATGATCAGCTACCTTCTAATGTTAAAAGCAATAATAACTACAACGAATAACCCAGAAATAGTATTGTGGTTCATATCATATATACCTGGTTGAGGTAAGTTACTTTGATGTACCAAGTTGCTCTCAGCAATGGAACATTATTCTTAATAAGAACTTCAAAAAGGGATTTCTTCTTATACCCCTGAGGCACATGATCAGCCAAGGAACATAGTTGCTTATGTTGTTGCGATAAAGCCTGCAAACAAATAAGAATGGAGAATAAAATAAATGAAATTGAAAATAAAAGAACGACAAACTTTGTGCAGCCAATAAGCCATATCGGTACATTGCAAAATTCTGTCCTCTTTATTGCTTTTCTTATAGCTCACTTCAAAAAAATCTCCAAGTGAAGATATCACCATATAGTTTGTGCAGGCGTCGAGGTGGCACTGCATTATTTGCTGGCTCTTAGTCCCAAATAAAGTGTTTCCTGTCTCTTAATGATTTGCAAAGCAAATACTAGGTAACCAAGATATTGTTAGGGCGCTAGGCCATAACATTGACAATTTGACAAATGTGAATTATAACATAATGACAACCGAGATGACTAGCGTTCAGCCAATAAGCCATACCGGTGTATTGCAAAATTTGGTCCTCTTTATCGATTTACTTATAGCTCACTTCAATGAAATCTCCAAGTCAAATTATCACTATATAGTTTGTGTAGGCGTCGTGGTGGTACTGCATTATTTACTGGCTCTTAGTCTCAAATAAAGTGTTCCCTGTCTCTTAATGATTTGCATTCAGTTAATCATTGTGAAATGATCCATGTACAAATCTAAGATCTTTGACAGCCTATGTAGCCAACAATGAGACACGACCAATTATAAGCACCACAGATTTTCCATGAAAAGAAAAATCATGCAATTTGAAAATTGAAACATTATAACATAGTTCAATAAATCTACGAGTCCTTGATTTATTATTTATAAAATCTTTCAAGGAAAAACATAAGAGTTCCATCAAATTTGGGGTCAAACAGAATTAAACCAGAGCCAAGGATGAATGTATAAAATTTAACTGAATTAAAACAGATATGTTATCTGACTGTCTGCATTTGGCAGTATATTAAGGAGTAAAAGAAAAGCTTAGAACCAAACACTCAACGTTAAGTGGTTAAGAGATGAATACCCACGCCCAAGTTTAAATAACTCCAATCCAATTAAATTCAGAAAATTAATGTAAAATTCTCGTTCTATTTTGCACAATAAATTATATTTTTGAATGACTAAGCATGTTAGTTATTCAAACAAATATATAAGCACACATCTTGGACATGTCAGAGTCAATCCCATGCTCTACGAAGAGCTATGAAGGTTCCAAGATCACAACCCACCCTACACCTAGAACAAATGATTACTGGTTCACAAACCAAATAGCAAATATGTACTCTATATTAGAGACTGGTTACGCTTATACTGACACTTGAATTCAAACAAGGAAGGGAAATATATATATATATATATATATAATTCCTGGCCTCATCTTACGCACCCCCGCACCCCCCAATAGTTGACTCCTTGTTCTTCAATGATTTTTGTAATAAACTTTGACGCATCCCCCACCATAACATATTCTTTAGACATGAACATAAATGTCAACCAAGGAACATTTCTTTGCAGTATAACAAAATAACAAAAAATCATTGAAAGAAAAGAATGACTTGAGACACTCGTTCTATAAAATTTACAGCAATTTTAGTAGATAACATAAAAATACCTCAATCCATTTCTTCCTGAAGTCTTCACTACATAGCCTTGTTACAGGAAAGACGCCAGGCTTGGTAAAAAAAAAACAAAAAAGAGGCCCCCCATAAACTTGCCCCGCCTGTCAAATGAAATATAAATAACACATACAGCTTCAATTTACATATAAAAATACTCACTGCTTTATGCATAAGCATATAACCAATTAATTTGAAATAAAACAATCAAGGGAAAGGTCTGAATTCATTGTTTGAATCATACGTAATAATAAATACAATCTCAGCCAAGAAATTATGGGGCGAAACTCAACCAATCACAAGATGACACTTCATGAGGTTTCGCACATAACTACCCCAAAGAATTTGCGATTGTGGATCTATTTAGGACATTTTTATGAATGATGTTCTTTGACTGGTTGGTTGAAGCTCATACAAATAACTCTGGACTGAGATTCTGTGAACAATAATAATAAATTAATAATAACATAAAAAAATTTAAAAATAAAAGTCTCACCTTGCGCTTTTGAGCACGAGACTCATTGATGGCTCTTAGACATTTTCTTATAGCCTGAAACACATAGCAAAAAATGATAAATCACACAAAAAAGTTGTGTAACTTTGAAGCAACGAACATCAAAGTCTCGTGAATAAAAAATAAGTAAATTACCTCTCTACACTTCACAACAACTGGCTTAGTAAAAGACTGAACCTGAGACAATGAGATCTCTCTAGCTTCCTGACAAATTCAGCATATAATATCAACTTAGATAAAATCAAATTATGGACACAAGATTATAATTGTAACAGCATAGATGTTTGAATATATAGTACAAGGGTCATTTTCTTTAAGCGTGTACTTTATCGAAGTAACGCAGGAAAGGAAAACATAAACCAAAAACATGAAAAGAAGTTATCTAGTGACCATTATCTCGCTGTTTGAACTCAAAGATCTTAACACTGGAAACATGATATACAAACATAAAATACGCCAAAAAAACACTACTAGCAAAGAAGTTTCAAAAAACAGCCTGAAGATGAATCAATAGGTAAGAGTATATATCAAGTTGTTAACAGAAAATAAGATTCTTTTACATAAGAGTTAAACAGAAACAAATTTTAACTTAATCAAAGTCCCAGAACATCATATGAGAATTAAAAGAAACAGGTGGCTTAGGAATTTAGAGATAACACAGTTGAAAGACATAAAAGAAACATAACCACTAACCAGCCAGTCAATAAATCTCTACATTATATCATGATAATAAATGAGAGAACTTAATTGCAAATAAAAGTATACCTCAAGGCCTTCAACAGTCTCCCTGTATCCCAACTGCACATATTCTTTGGTGAGAGTCTCCTCAGGGCAATTTTGGGTTTGGGGATGAAAATCAGGAGGCGCAAGTCTGATAGTTGAGTATCATCAAATAATAGTTTGGCATGAAAAGAATAAGGGCAATATCAAATGAAAAAGAGAAGTATGTACAAATGAGTTCCTTCTAGGAAAAAGAGAATTGAATGCTAAAATATTTTGTTGAAATAATAAATTAAAATTCTTAAAAGAACTTGCGAATCAACCAGTCACCAACTTCACAAATTATGCTAATATTACTTTCTACAAGGCAGAAAAAAAGTTAGAACTCTAGGCTTATCAATTTCAATTTAATTGCCATATCATACTTTACAATTTATAATTACAATAAAATCAGCTACAAATAGAAATCAGAATGAATTGAAACCAAAGGTTATTGGAACAGTTGTTTTTTTATAAAGTTCAGCATGATTGTCAGCAAATACTTGCATAGTTTCCAATTTTGTGACCACCGAATATCGACTCCTCAGCATACAAACAGGTACTTGGATGTCATATGGATGTGTCTCTATCATCTAGCCAGCTCATATCACGTTACAAACTCAAAGAACATAACATGCTATGTTGAATCGATACGGACTCGGGATACGACATACAAATACGGAAACACATAATTTCATCAAATTTAGTATATAACGTGTTAAAATACGTCATATAACAATAAAAAAATAAATGTATGTTATATAAATAGGTATGTTGCAAATAAAAATTCATCCAGTCCAAATTATATAGACAAATATGAGTGACAAATATAATTATGAATGCTATTACCTCTAAATATTAACTATTACTCCCTCCGTACCAAAAATAAGTGTCTTGTTTCAATTGCATTTTTGTCCCAAAATAAGTGCCTTGTTTTCTTTTTGAGAAGTTAGTTATGCATGAATTGCCAATAGTATCCCTATAATAAGTTAGTTAGTATCCCTTCAGTTCGTTACAACACAGGTTCATGCGGATAGAAGAGGTATTATAGAGCACTATCTAATTTCTACTTAATTTTTCTCAACATAGAAAGAACGAAACTTATTTTGGAATAGAGGGGGTATTAATTTATTAGGTCAATATTGAGTTAAATACTTCATGGACAGAAAACAGATATATTAACAAATAACAAAATTCATACAATACAAAAAGACTCAAAATAGATATAACTAAATTGAGTAGAATTCTATTCAAACACAAAAATATCAAACTCAGTACAATAATTTAAGTCAATCTCTATCAAATCAAATATATATGTATATATACACATATTGTACCGACATCGACAAAACAAAAACAAAAACAAAAACAAACAAAAAAAAAAAGAGAGAAGTTAGATCAAGTGATCAACCATTCGACATTATCTACTTGGAATGCAAATTTAAGTCAGAGAGGAACGGATGAAGGTACTGGAGCCTTGGAGGTATTGTAAATTTATGCAGATTAAGAATTGGGAGCTGGATATTAGATTGCAAGGTTTTACAACTTCAAACATGAAAATATTATACATATTTGGGTAGTGTTTGCAAATTCAGCCATGAAAATACGTATTCGGGTAGTGTATCACAACATTCTGATGTCTCAATACGTAAAATAACATATCTAATACGTATTACAAGCATATCTGTATTACGTATCTGATACCGACACTCCACAAAGTTCCATATACTTGCATCAGATAACATGTATAGCCATGTATCGTGCCAGGAATATATGAAGTTGCTGTGTATGACATCTCATACTGTGTTCAAACCCAGTGCCCATGCTTGTATCCAGAATTCATGGAATGAGAAAGGAAAAAGTAAACTTTATATCAATGGTGATTATCATATTGTCTTATTACTCAACAGTTCCAGGTCAAAGTTAAAACATTTTTTATGAAGACCAATGCGCTAAAAGAACAAATCAGAAAGCTGAAATGCAACTATGATTTGTGACTTTTTAATTAAATTGTTTGCATGCAAATGGAAAAATAGCACACACAAATAACAGAAGAAAACAAATAGGGCTATGTTATTGCAGAGAGAGAGAATGATACCTGGAATTCAATTGTTCTTTATCACACTTCAATTTGTATGGTCCAAGCAGAGATGACCGCCTGCATGCATAAAGATAACTCACTAGGTTACAGAAAGCAAACTATCAACTAACCACACAAAACCAATTTGGAAAACAATATATGCTTAAATCACTAAAAACATATTACTTTTAAAAATAAAGGGGGGCAATAATTTAATGTTAACAATTTACCCCAGGAGAGCTTTTTACCTAGAATTCAGGGCAAAATTAGCCGGCAATGAAGATGATTCAGCTCGGGCAGAATCCCTTCCGGATGCTCCACCGGTCGCATTGTTATTAACTGCACTAGTGCAGTTGGGAGCATGATACCTTTGCATTTCTTCCAACAATTACCGGCATACTGCACCCAACATGGAATCGCCACAAGGAGCTATATAAGCCAAACTGCAATGAATCAGACAAAAATGTTGGCAATGATCATCTAGGCAAAGCCAAAGGATGAATTTGTATTCATATATATGAGAATTATACTGGAAGATGGACAATGGCCACAAGTAGAGCTGCAATGCTACATGAAATGAGTAAAGAAGATCGAACAAAGAGGCATGTAAGTGTACTGACACTGGGCAGAGATCATAGTACCTAAAACTCAAAAATATATATGAGCACCTTCTCTCAACAACTAGAGAAAGTGAACTGAAAACTTCAGCTGTCTGCAGATTACAATCTTAGCTTGTGGGCATAAAACCCAGTCTGTGGAATCCCCAATTTGTTGCATCAACCTCTAATCATTCAAACTGTGACAGATGGTATAACAAAACACTGTATCATTTGACAGGGGAAACAATGATATGTGTGAAATGAAAAATGTAGAGCAAAAGAGAAACAGTGCATAAGACAAAAATATTAAGCACCCTGAAGTTATTCAATTAAGATTTAGATGTAGCTATCTAACTATGATGTATTCATTGATTCATTTAATTGTGAAACAGACCTAGATGTAAGGTAAGCTTTAAATGGCACTTTGGAAGTGAGGTCAATAATTCGAACTCTACTGACAGAAATGCCAATAAGTTGAAGTTAACAGATATTAGTGTGAAGCATATGCGTGAAATATGAGAAAAACCACTGTAGGACTTGCAATAGTTAATCATCAAAGATATATAGTTTGCTAAAATCCTACAAAGTCCAAAGCACACAGACAGGCTGCAAAGCTTGTGGCTTTAACCTCATCTCAAGAGTTTATAATTGCAGCATCAACACTCAAACAACAATGAGAAAACTGATGGAGAAATCAAACAAGGCCTAAAATTATGTAGTTGTTAAAATTTAAATTTTACTCAATAAAGTGAGTATATTTGAACATCCAGCTCCCTGAAACATTATTCAAGTATTTTTCAGGAGAAACAACAAAAATTGAATCCTGGTCAACAAAACCAAATAGCATAATCAGATCTAAAAAGATGAAACATACAAATTCGAAATCAACGCATAATCAACCCCAAAGTGCGAAATAGCAAACAAAACAAAAAATCAGAAAAAATACCAGGAAACGAAGAGCAGCTTTGCTGCCCACGGCTCCGGCGCGGTGACTACTGGTGAGGAATGGCGGCACTGGTGGTGATGGATGCGAAAAGGAGGTCGCGGCAAGGGCTGAGGAGAGTCGGTGAGATCGCGGCATGGGCTAGGAAGCTCAGGGAGGTGTGGTGGTGATCGACGGCGAGGTCGGGGGTGGTTAGGGTTTTAGCGGAATTATTCAGTAGATGAAGATGATGATGAAGTGAAAGAAGGGAAGAAGAAGATGATGAAAGACGAGTTGTGCTGGTTTTGCTGTGCTGAGTTGGGTTTGGTTTGGTTATTAGGGGGAAAGGGAACTTTTGTCAAAAATGGTACTCAAATTTAGTGTTTCAATTTTTATTTTACTTAATTTGGTACAAAACTTTCATCTCGGATATAATGTGATTGTTTGTGATGTCCATCAAATGGTTCTTTATAGGGTTAATTACACTTTTATACCTTGTATGATATCTCATTTGCAATTCACTGCCATGAACTGTTAAATCCTATACTATCTATACATACTATAAAAGCGGAACAAAAAAACTGATTTATAATACATATTAGAGCGCCACCTCATCAACCTATTAAATTTGGTACTTAATTTTATTTAATTATAAAACTAACAAAAAAAATAAAATTGATTTATTTGTAAATATTATTATATTTACTTTTATTTATTTTCTAGAAAAAATATTCAGCTTTTATTAGGAAACAATTTTTTTTTTTTTTGCTTTTCAATATCTACGGAAAAAAAAGGTAGAAATATCTACAATTTTAAATGGCAACAAACTTTTAGGATTTTTTATTATATTTTTGTTTAGTTTAATTTAAAAAATAATATTTGAAACTTAATACAATATAGTAACTTTAATATGAAAATAGGTAAGTGATACACAAATTTTATTTTTAAATTCAATTAATTTAATTGTTATTTATTTTCAAGAAAAAAATTAGATTTTAAATAGAAACATATTTTAGGCTTTTTTTATAGTTTTTTTTATTAAAATTTTATTTAATTATGAAGTATACCCAATCAAAATCAGAATTCAGAAATATGAAAAGGTAAAAAAGAAAAAGGAAACTCAATTTTTTATAACAATAAGGTAATTTGAATCTTGCAAGTAAATAATATTGACACTCACAATTTTATAATGATAATAAGGTAAGTGGTTATACAAACCCTAAAATATGAGACATATAAATAGAGCCATAAACATAAGTATTCATCAAACTAAAAGGTATGTCCGTATATATAATTTTTTCTTCTCTTGCTGTAATTTTTTGTTTTGATTAATAGCGTCTCATTTTTTTTTTAATTTGAATCTATTTTGTATGTTATAATCTTTCAATATATCTTTTATTTCGTACAAGATTTTAATGTAATTTTTTTATTTGTGTATTTGATTGAATGTAATTTATATACACGTGTAATTTAATTAATTTTGATTATATCATAAATAACATATGTAATTAGTTAAGTAGGTTAAATATGTATTAATCTTTTGTCAAAAAAAAAAATGTATTGATCAAACAATTTTTCATTACCCGTGCAACGCACGGGGTATAAACTAGTTAACTATAAAAGAACAAGTCATGGATTAAGTATTTAAGCCATAAAATTATTGGTCGTACTCAACTAATTTGACATTTTGTAAAGATAACTTTTGTGCAATTTATTTTTAACTGAATTTAGTAACTTCAACTATTTGTATAATTTCTTTTCATTATATAGTTTTTCGATACACTAATGATCAATGCCGGACCTTACAAGGCCATCTTTTTTATGTCTCGTCTAAAGATCATATTAAAAAAATGGAAACCCATTAAAAAAATTGATGACTAAAGTTCTAAAACAGCCAAAACCTTTTTTTTCTATACCTATCCTTTCATATGCATTTCCACCTTCCCGCAAAGAATCCTTGAGAAAAGCTGTAGTATGTAGCCAATAGCAACAGGCCCCAGAGGCTTTTACTGTACAAAGCTTCAATATGCAAATCAAGGAGCTCACACTATTCCACCATTTACAAAAGTTGGTTGCTGAAATTGAAACTGCTCTATCACCACCCAATCACTTTATATGCAAATCTGCCACTTCAGTCACTGTAAAGAATGTGTTTCCCAGAGAAGCCAACTAAACCAATTTGATCAAAATTTTGGATACGAACCATATTGTAATGAGCTTGTCTTCGTTTAATCTGAGAACAGTCTTCCAATTCCCATTGTTCGGGTTTACGAAGAACTCTGGAATCCAAATCTGTTCCATTAGGTTGTTCTTTTCCCTAAAATGCATTTCCATTGTCCCCATCATCCATTTCACCCCATTCTTGATCATCTTCGGTTAAATGCTCATCAGTAACATCACTAGCATTGTCCCTAGTGCTATTGTCCTTGCCTATTTCAAGAGTTCGATTCTGCGGATACTGAAGTTTCCTAGCCTTTCCCACAGAAACCTCACATATGCAGTCTGCTGGATTTTCATGAAACACACCCTTGCCTGGCTTGATCTCATTCGGCTCTCCCATGAAACCAACTTGATGAGTTCGAACTTTGGAGGCAAATTCTCCCCATGTCATGTTATTTCGATCCAAGAACAACTTGTAAATCTTTCTAGCATTTGGACGGATTGTTGGCTTGTGCCCAAAGTATCTCCTGAAATACACACACAAGCATGTTTAGGTATCCATATGTTTGACCAAATGCCCTAGTTTTGTATTTGCAGATAGTGACAAAATGGTGCATCAAGAAGCCACCATATGAAGAAAAAGAAAAACAATTCTAAGCTATTCGTCCACCCAACCTAGTCCAAATAATAGCTATAAGAGTGAGTTTTTAACTTCAACCATTTCTTTCTCTCCAAAACTGAGTTTTTCCAGTCGCTGTTGGTGTTTGCTTATGTTAGGACTTGGGATATAGTGTAAGGCAAATTTAGTGTTGCAAAACTAAAACATGAGAAGGCTCACAAAAATCACAAAATTAAATAAGCAATAGGTCATTATTATATAAGGATGAAATTATTCTTAAATTGCTTCCCAAAATCTCAAAGAAAAAAGCATCATACCTTCGACCAGCTAACATTTTTGCCATGTTGCCATTGTTGTTTGTGACAAAAACATCACTTTCGTCGCACACAATGAAATCTAAAGCAGCCATGCGAGAGGAAAATGACAAAAATGGAGCCAACTCCTCCTTGCTGGCTATAGTATCTTTTGAGTGAAAATTGGGGAAGAGTGCTTTCAAAGGTGCCAATGTCTTTTCACCTCCATACACTTCACCTGATGCTACATACAAATGAATATCACTTCCAAAACCTAATGCTCTCAGCATAAGACCAACTTCCTCTGGAGTGAGTGGGCATCTGCCACGCCTTCGTACATTGTCAGGGTTGTTTGCCTGTCATAGCAAAATAAAACTCAGTTTTCAGGCATTCTCAGTTAGTGTGGGGTTGATACTAACTTCTTTAAAATTTTAGTGGAGTCTCACGTGTAAGGTTGTCCACCTCTTCCGTATTATGCCAAGTTCTTCCCTTTCTTTTTCTCCTCCACCATAATAGCATCGAGAGAATGCAAGCATATCAGGTTCGAATCTATACATGATGCGATAAATCACTAAATGTATATGAAAATTGGAAATAACATTACTAAAAACAATAAATTCCAAACAAATTGTGCCCAATTTTTAGGATTTTAAAAGCCATCCATGGCCAAAATATGATCAAAAGCCCCTCACAGATAGTTTGAAAATGATAAAATATAAAAGGCATGGACACCATTACTCTTTTATAGTTTTATCTTGTCCACAATTTCAAAAAGTAACATATTCAACTTGCTGACTAACTTGCATTTCAAGAGAGCCAACAATTCTATTTGAGGAAAAGAGCAGGGAAATGACCAAAAAGAAAAAATTACCTCAAGTGCAGAGCAATAAAATGCTTGCTTTTCATCTGCATTCTTTCAACCAATTTTTTACCCATTTCAAGAATAGGATCGGTAAACTTGAGAGCATGATAGTTAGCTCTACACCTAAGCTTCTGTAAATCTGTATCCAACCTATTTGAAAGCCTATAATCGAATTTTGAAAGTTGAACAGCCTGCGCCATGAAAAGATTGAACTTAATTGTAATTTTTTTTTGATTAATAAACAGTTCAAGAATTTAAAATCACATGTTTCGATAAAACCGAGAAAAGAAACTCTTTCAACCACAAGTACTTAGCAGAGACTGATCAAAATAAATTTCTTCAACAATGTTTTTTCATAAATGAACTTTTTTACTGGCATAAACTGTACACATGAGTTTGCAGTTGCAAGATTTTGGTGTAATTTATTTCATTAGAGGTATGATAATGGAAGATTAAACTAAAATAATATGAATTTCTTTAAGCAGTATATGAGAAAAATTACAGGGACTGATACAAGTAAACATCTACAAACTTATCGCAGTTTTCAGAGAGTAAAAAGTAATCCTAAGAATTGCTACATTTCAGCAATTACCTCCATTACTCCACCCTAAGGAATCATATATCAGTAGTAACAATGTATCTAAGAGTGAATGAACATCCAGAACAGTCACAACTTAGTGCATAAACATTTACAGTGGCATCTATCCCTTTACCCACAAAAAACAAAGTAGAATGTTTAAGACATTTAGCCTTGTTAAAGGAATTGCAGGGTTGACAGAGGTAATGAAAATATCTGATGATAGAATCATAGCATTAAAAAAAGACTAAACTTATAGAGAATGATGAACCACGTGTTATTGAATATATACAAGAGTACTCATCTAGCTGTAGGGAACTGAGCACTTACATGCCTTTTAACAAGAATAGGTAAAACGCGACTCTCGTAGCAACTTGGAGTACACTTCCTCGGAACACGCATTGTATAAGGTTTTAGAGGTTTTCCTGCCATTGCAGGTAGTTGTTTAATGATTTTCACATCCTTCGAGAGAGATGATATAAACCAGTCCACGTCAAAGATCTCATCAAAATCACTGCATCAAATGATATCTCACGTATAAATGGATGGAGCATATATATCTTTGGAGTCATGTATCTTAAACATTATGTCAACAAGTCAAATTTTAAACTGTAGAGACAGATCACCTAGTATCCTTCCAAAAAGATGTCTGGTCTAGCTTGGGCACAACAAGAGTAGCATTCAAAATATAAGCTGCAACAACAGCATCTGTTATCTGCAAAGAGGCATGACAACATCAGAGACCACTATTCAGTTAATGATCCTTCCAGTAGCAATAGAATTATAGCCCATAATATAGTAATCAAGACTGAAGATAACAATTATAATAAGTAGTTCCAATGGGCAAATAATTATAGAGCCAATATTTTAAAATAGACTAAAAGTTCGACTCAAAACAAATAAGAATAAACTGGAACTTGTTCGTAGGCACAAATCAAAGTTAGCATCTGTGTTTCAGTGTTTCTATATACATTGGGTTGAGCAGGTTTCCTCCATTACTCAATCTACTTTACCATAATTGTGTATCAGATAAACCAAGCATTATCTAAACATGGCCATATGAAATCATTTTTGCAACTCACCCATGGAGCTAAACAGCATGACAACAAACAAGAGTTTTAAATTTTAAGTGCTAATTTAAAAGAAAAAGAGTTCTAAGTTGCACTTGTAGACAAACTTAATCTCAACTGTATACAGATTTATGTGCATCCATCACCAAAAAAAGAAACAGTATTAAAAAAATCCAAAAGTAACAGGATAGAGGCTATAGTAAAACTGCAAAAACCCATCTCTACTTGACTACCACAAAACATGTTGCATATTTTTATTTTATTTCAGATGCTGGATGTGACACACAAGTTTTATAAGAAATTGAAGGCTAACTTGATAATCACAATTGTCTTCAGACATATTCACCTTTCAATAAAAAAAAACCAACATCCAGATGATAGGGAGGGAGACTGTTAGGATCATGAAACTTACCCCTGTTCTCTGTTGATTTAAGCCTCCGCTGGTTGCAATCAGCAAGTACCTATTTGGTTCTGTTTTAGCATCACCATCTGCAGTACGTATAAATTAGTGGGACAGCTCAGATTACAACTATTATCCCCATATATAGTTTCCATAAGTAAACAAGAATTCAATAACACAGTGGCAAGAGATGATCTATGAAAGTGATACCATTTGATAAAGTAATAGCCACCACTTTATATAGAAATCCTGATAAATTGAACTAAAAATCTCCCAAATTTGGAACTCTAATTAACTTGGTTTTGAAATGATCATATAGATTTTATAAGAGAAAAACAACAACGAAATGGAAATTAATAGAGATACTCACTCGCAAACTCTTGGCTGCCATTACTGCAACCATAGTAGACGTTGGACATCACTGAGCTCCATAAATCACGACCTAAACTACCTCCACTTTCCTACCAACAAAAATCAAAAGCACAACATTCATAATCAGAAACGTCGATTCAAAATCAAAACCAAATCACACGAACAAACACAGATTATTCGTACCGGAACTCGAAACACCGTCGAATTCCGTTCATCCACCGCTTCTCTCCCGGTCTGAACCCAATAACCACGCAAAACAATCAACTACATCAAAATTAATCACAAAACGCAAAACAAACACCAAACCAATAAACCACGTCAAAAATCGCCAGCCTAATTACGCAGAGAATCCAAAATCACGATTGAGATAGACACTTTTGTGCGGGAGTAGCGTAGCCTACCCGACGGTAATGGCCGCTGAGGAAATGGTGGTCGACGGGAGGCGGAGAGAGGATCGAGAAGGCGGCGAGGACGAGGAGGAGACATCCGGTGATGGCGGAGAGGAGAGGGAAGATGTGGCGGAAGGGGCCGTACAGTCTCCGGCGACGAAATACGGTGGCGGTGAGGAGGTGGCGGAGGCCGATGAGCTGTTGCTGGTGGTGGTGGTGGTGGTGGTGGTGGTGGCCGTTGCAACTATCACGTTTCTTCTTCTTCATGCTTCTATCGTGTTCGTTGCAAGGACAAAATATAATAATAAAATTCAAATATAGTTTTTCAAAAAGACAAATAAAAAAAATAAAAAATAAAATAAGTAACAGCTTCTGGTTGGTGTAATGGTGTTGGGTCTGTTGCTTAAGAAAGAGAGGAAGCGCGAGCTCTCCGAAGAAGAAGGGCTCGTCGAAACGACATCGTTTTAAATATAGTTGTGAGGCCCCACCTCGATTCCATCGCGCGTATATCTTAGCGGGATTTCCTACGGTGTGAGTACTCGTAGTGCCGATTTTGGTGCGAGTTTAAATTTTGGGGTTTAGATTGGCGACACGGCGTGCATTGCTAGATTACAGCAATCACTGATAGAAATGGAAAGTTGGTTTTATGGTTAATGGTTGTTTGTTGATAAGCCTTTGAGGGAAAGCAATCCGATGAGCCTTGTAAACTAATTTTGGAACATTACAATAACTACTGTTGCTAAAAAGGGAATTAGATTTTTCCAAAACTAAATTTGATAGATAAACACGGAGGATTCAAATTTGAATTGCGTCTTACCAATTTTAGCATGTTTGTTTAGTGTAAGTTTTCAGTTTATTAATGGTGTTTATCTGCTGTTAGTGTCATTATAAGTGGATTGTGAATCGATATCAACGTAAATAAGATGTCTAAGTATTGAATAACGATTAATAAGAAATAGATCGTGCAAAAATTTTGTTCTTACATATGTAAATTCAATAAGGAAATATAAACAAGACGAGAAAATCAAAACAATAAATCAAAAGCATATAAATTTACGTGGTTCGGCAACTTGCATGCATCAACAGGTGGCACTTCACTTTTGTAGGACTTGCTGGCAACTTGAGTACAAAAATCATCATCCATAGATAGCAGATTTCTTTGATGCCTCTAAGGTTCACACAAATAGAGAATTGACTTCTCGATTCTTTTTGTGTTTTGCTCTTACTTGTTTTTTTTTTTCTCGCGATTACTTTAATTGAATATTTATAAGAGATATTTAGGACTTTTTTATTATACTATAAAAAAATCTATATAACAATAAAATAAATATTTGTTCTAAATAAATAGGTATTTCTAATCATACTTGAAATTCTTATATACATTTAAACTTTTTATTAAAAAACAATATCTTTTTAAGCTTATATAGTGTACCTCTAAAAAAAAGTTTATACAAGTGTAATATATGAATATTTGTTCTAAATAAATTAGGTATTCCTAATCATACTCGAAATTCTTACATACATTTAAATTTTTTATTAAAATATAACATTTTTTAACCTTATAAAGTGTACCTCTAAAAAAAAGTTTATATAAGTGTAAATCAATCTCAATCTTACTTATAATAGAAAAAAGAGAGTATGTTTAGATGTATACATATTGTCCCTTTTAAGTTATAAATTGTATATCAATCTCAATCTCTCATGTCTAAAGTTATTTGGAAAAATCAGTTTCATAAATAAATAAAAAATCGCTTTAAATGTATTTGAAAATTTTAATCACAACTTAATTAAGAGTAATTCCAACTTTTTCCTTTTCCTTTATTCACTTGAGTAATTTATAGATACATTTAAATTTAATATTGTGATTGATCACAGGCTTGCTTGCTTGTTTTTCTTTAAGGACATGCTTGTTTGTTATTGTCTCATTGGTCGGATGTTCAATTTTCATAATAAAGCTTACAGTAATTAAATAATTCACCCATTTTAATATAATTATGATATTTTAGAAAAAAGTTTAAAATGCGTAATATTTTTTAAGTGTGTTTTTGTTAAGAGGTTAGCAAATAAAGTGACCCATGTAGTTGCGAGATATTCACTTTCTATGTATTGTCCGGTTTACCAAAGTGGGGATGCCCTCCCCCAGATAGCTCGGCAGCTTGCCAAGCTTTTACGTTGGACTTATTGAATTAATATAGTGTGTAATTATTAAAAAATTAATGATATATATATATATAGTTATAAAATAAAATTCAAATATGTATTACAAAAATCATTTCAATTGTGTTTTTTTTTTCTTCAAAATTAGTTAGTTATCAAAAACCATTGATTTTGTTTCAAGAATTTTTTTAAGAAATGTAATGGACAAAATTAATATTTAATTAACTTACCCTTAATGTTTACAAAAGTGTAAAAGAAAAAAAACACATATCTCAAACATTGTCAATAAATATTCATATGATATGAAAATTAATAAGACATGCAACATCAATACGTCAAAGGGTAATATGTATATCAGTTGACTGATATAAAGTTATATCAGTTGCAACTTAACAAAACCAATGAGGTGATGATATCTCATTTAAAATCACTTATACCCACCCAAGTGAATTTGGGGGAGCGGAGCGACCCGTCCGGATTCATGATTTTAAATGAAGTGTCACCTTCTTATTAGTGCAACTGATATACATTAAATCCTACGTCAAATACATGATATTTCTTATAAATAGAATGTCTAACCTCAAAAGATAACAATATTTAAATAAACTTAAAAAATGACTTCTGTCTCTACCCAACTCATATTTAAAATGTACTAGATTCATGATCACATAAAGGGCATAACCCAAGTAATTTTAATTATTTTTGTTTTTGTTAGGTCCACTCTATTTACTTTATTAGTACTCTCTATATATATGTAGTAACTTTTTTATTTTTATTTTTTTGGCATACTAATGGAAATTGTCTGAGTGCTTACACACAATACCCTCCTATTTTAATTACTTCTTTCCGGCAAGATCTTTGTTGCCTATTTTTTCACGTGCATGTCACGTGCTTACGTCAGCACTCATTCTTTTACTCATCAACCCCACTTCTCGCTTCTGGCGCGTGCAGAGCTTTATCCTTGATTTCATTCAAGGTTCTAGTTGGTCGGGAACTACACGCACCGTCTAGCGCGTGAGTAATAACCGGCCTTGAAATTGTAATACGTCGCCGTTTTCGGGTTTTCCAATATTGCTATTTACGATGTGCGTTACGTGCGTGTTTTTTTGTCTTGTAGTGATTTTATTTCTCTCAATTTCAAACTTTTACGTTGCAGAATACAGTAATAGAAACGGATCATCGACCGCCTCGGGGCTTAAACCGTAATTATGTTACTAAATTAAGGGCATTTGACTCGTTGACCGTACGAAAGTTGCAAGATGGTGCTATGTTACATCAACTGATTAACCAATCGGAAAAGTTTAGAGCGAGTTTTATAAACTAATTACCATTAGTTGCTAAATTTGAATTTGAATTTGAAAATTGGATTTGTAAAAATTTAAATTTTGTTCCAATCCTAATCTCTTGCCTTGATGTTGGCAATGACAATGAGTAAACAACTTTGGTTACGTAATTTTCTTTTTGATTTTTAAGGGGTGGAATTTACACTTACAGATTTGATATGTTTATATATTAGCCGGTAATTTGATTATAGGGTAAAATGTATATCAGTTGACTGATATAAAGTTATATCAGTTGCAACTTAACAGAGCCAATAAGGTAATGACACCTCATTTAAAATCACTTATACCCACAAGTGAATTTAGGGGAGCGGAGCGACCTGTCTGGATCCATAATTTTAAATAAGGTGTCACCACCTTATTAGTGCAACTGATATACATTAAACCCTCTCTATATATATATATATATTTGTTTTTACATTATTGTGTAATTGAATCAGCCCATAGAATTGGGTTTTGACTAGGGGATTAAACCTCATAACAGGATATGAACAAAAGCTAATGTTGCAGAGGGTGCCCAAGGAGTGACAATACTGCACGAAGAAGCTTGGGAATATTAAAACCAAAGATAAACAATGTGGAGGGAGATTCATGGGAGGAACTTGATACTGAAGAAATTGTTGATGGTGCACAGTCACTACGCTGGCTAGTGTGGGTATGGATATCCTCTTTTAAAACAATTTTTCCTGAATTTGATATTTGTTTATCATGGTATTGTATTGTACATACTATTTTGGTCTATTGAAATGAAGTGCCCTTGTGATGAGTTTCAACTTAATTTCAACATTGCTGACCTGCTATTCAGCATTTTCTTTCAATAATTCTGAAAGTTCTCTTTCTCGTATCTTTTTTCTTCACAGCCAAAGATTGATAAAGATTCATTGGAGTGCTTGTCAACCGAATGTCCACGCATTATCGTAAATCCTAAGCCATCGCCCTTCGGTTTTAGAGGAATTAAAGTTCCCGAGGAAGCAATACCAAATATTGCTTTGGATTATATGATAATCAAAGATATTGATCCCAGAACATGGGCAGTAAATGGGTATACTCCGAGGCCCTCTTTTCCATCTCATTCAAGCCCCACAGAGTTGTCCGTCGCTGAAAAATTTAGACTGGCATTTGTGGAAAGAGACACCCGCTTAGCACCAAAGCGAGCAAAGAATGCAAGACAACATGAGCGGCGTGCAAAAAGGGAGTGGGTTATGATGAGCACAGAAGCGAAGGCCTTCGCTCTGGCCTCTCAAGTGAGCAAATCTTTTCAAAGTCGAAATTGAGGGTCTTGTTTGCTTTACCTTTTATTTTCTGGGTTTGTCATTTGACAATATGGAAATGTACAATATGTTGGTTGAGAAAGCTAATTTTTAGGGTTCTATTTCTTCTGCTATATATTTGGGTATATATACATTGTAAAAAATATGCAACTGTTCAACGCATTTATAGATAGATAGTAGCATGAATTGGGCACTCTCCCCAGAAGCTATGGATAGTTAATTTGTTTGTGTTGGATGATAAAATTAGCAATTGAAGTGAGCACCCGACATTGAAATATACTTCATCCGTATCAAAATGGGTATCCCCTTTGTATTGTGTGAAAATTTAAAAAAAAGTTAGTTAGTATGATATATAAGGATAGAGATAATTACAATTTCTTACATTGTATTATCACTCATTTGTAATTAACTAACCCGAACTACTAAATTAACTTTTAAATATTACGTACTTTCAAAATCTTTGCAATTCGCTCCTCAATCTAATTCCGTCCAAAATTATGTCAGTTGACAGATGAAAAAATCAAAATCTTTGTTTTTATTTTTATTTTTATAATAATAATAATTAAAAAAAGAAAGAGAATGACTTCCTTCTCTTCATTTCCACCACCAAGAGAAACATCAATCTTGTTCTTTATTGAAGGATAAGGGCAAAATCGCCATTTTTACAAAAAATTAAAATTTCTGTATAAATTAACTGATGAATTTGGACAGATAAGCGGATTGCAACGGTTTTGAAAGTACAAGGTAGTTGAAAGTTAATTTGATAGTTCAAGGTAGTTAATTGCAAATGAATGATAGTATAGGGTAGGAAATTATAATTATCTCATAAAAATACTATTGACAATTTATGCATAATTAACTTGCTTAAAAAAGAAAGATAACATTCATTTTGAAACAAAAACTTTAAAGAAACAGGATACTCATCTTGAGACGGGAAGAGTAATCAACACTTTTCAAACAGATACAACTCAAAAATGTTATTGGTATTGCCACACCATTTATGGCAAGTATGTCACATCTAAACAATCCTATTTTGCTTCAAATAAGATGATTAAACAAATATTTAACTCATAAATGTATACAGTGTTGCCATACTACCAGGTCAACAATCATAGCACAGCAACAATGCCAAATCTAATCTTCCTGATGAATGGAGTGACAAAGAAAGTTTGATATTCTCTTATGAATGATGTTCAGGAAAGGAAGCTCCACTTCAATTGCTTACTGTTTTGTGAGATTTCGCAGGACGTATGGAAGAATTCCACCATGATTGAAATATTCCAGCTCCACCTACATTCATTTAATTAAGATAGATCATGGAAAGTTATTATAGGTTAATATTTTGAGTGAACCACCAAACTACTTGAAACCTCTAGGCTCTAACCATTGGAGAGGATACTGCAGCCTATAAGGAAAATACCTCTGTGTCGAAGCGAACTGTGCATGTGAAGGATTTTCCAGTATCAGTGGTGACAGTAACATCCTGGCCTGGCCTTATCTCGCTGACTTTTGTGGGAAGGTTGATTGTGTAGCGCTCATGACCCGTCAATCCAAGCGTGTCTGCATCCTCACCCGACTTGAAGCAAAGAGGGACAATCCCCATACCGACCAGGTTACTCCGGTGAATTCTCTCAAAGCTCTTAGCAATTACTGCTTTCACTCCCTGTCACGGAACATAGGTAAGTATATTACAAGAGAAGAAATGGAGCTTATGTGACCCTTGGAATCTTAACAGACAATAGAACTCACCAGTAGCATTGGACCTTTCGCAGCCCAATCTCGAGAGCTTCCACTTCCATACTCAGCTCCCGCCAAGACAATGGTGTCTTGCCCAGCAGCCTTGTATTTCTACACATAATAAGGACATAAGAGCATTGATTATAGAGTTATCTGTACAGTTATAGTAAGCAAACAGAAACTAGTTGAGAGAGAAATTAATAAATTGAATACGAGATTTTGATACAAAGAGCTTACCATTGCTGCATCAAACACATATAGCTTTTCTCCGGTTGGGATGTGAACTGTTTTGGGGCCCACTTCTCCATTTAAGAGTTTGTTTACAATGCGAATATTGGCAAAGGTTCCCCTTGCCATCACTTCATCATTGCCTCGACGACTTCCATAAGAATTGAAGTCCTTGCGATCCACCCCACGCTCAAGGAGATACTTCGCAGCAGGGCTGTCCTTGTGAATACTCCCTGCCGGAGATATATGATCAGTAGTTATACTGTCACCAAAGTTGAGCAAGCAATATGCATCTTTGACTGGACGAGGACCCGGTGGTTCCATGGTTATGTTCTTGAAATATGGGGGTTCGTGAATATAGGTTGAGTTCGGATCCCAGGAGTATAGAGTGGAAGCAGGGACTGAGAGTTGATTCCACATAGGGTTACCCTTCGTGATAGACTCATAAGTCATCTTAAACATTTCAGGCAACACACTGGATTGAACGGCCTACAACATACAAACATTAGAATGAACTACCACTACGCAGTTTTGAATTGAAGATTATAACTACTATTGTCGAAATTTAAAGTGATGTACCTCTGCAATTTCTTCATTGCTAGGCCAAATGTCCCTGAAATATACACTTTTCCCATCCTTTCCCGTTCCTATTGGCTCCTTCTCAAAGTCAATGTCAACCTGGAGTTATCAAAATGAAAAGAATGGTATCAACAACTTAAAATAAATAAAAGCTTAGAACTTGAGTAAGGACCTTATGTTCTAGACTAAATGCTTAGATCTTCATATTCATGTATATAAATCCAGCTACAGTGCAGGATTTAGATGTATTTAAGTCCAGTCGCTTATGGCTGAAACATAATAGGTGAAAGCCCTGAATGAACTTTGAATACAGGAACAACAAGAGGGGCAACAATTGCCAAACAATATCATAACTACCCCACCCAATATTAAGGCCTAATTGATAAAATATTATTAGGGTTTATAGATTGCCACTTTCTAGTGAGCTTTTGGAACATAGCAGAGGGTAAGAAATCTAATCAAGCCACTTGATTATTTTAGATTCTTAGCATATCCATGAAGCAACAAACTAGTTTGTGGCATTAATTGGCTTGCCAACCACAAGTGCATAATTTATGCAAGGATATCATGACTGATATTTATTACATACCGTTCCAGCAAGAGCATAGGCAACAACTAAAGGAGGTGAAGCAAGATAATTAGCTCTTGTCAGTGGGTGAACACGACCTTCAAAGTTCCGGTTCCCTGAAAGCACAGCTGCTGCAATAATGTCTGGAAATGCAGTACAACAGAACATTAGAAGAAAAGGTTATGGTACGCAAGTAAAACACTAAAATCATGCAGCAATTTTGGAGCTTTAAAGCATGGAAGAAGCAACAACTCTGAGTTCTTGGTAATTATACTCATAAATTTCTCACTTATTCAAAATATGTCCACATTGGCTTAGAAGCTTAAAGCTAAATATATGGTATTGAAACAGTAACTCGTCAGAAATTTGACACAAGATTGATAATGCTACCATTTTCAGAAATTGCAGAGGACACTGATTCATCCAGTTCGCCAGAATTTCCAATGCATGTTGTGCAGCCATAGCCGACAATATGAAAGCCTTGCTGGTTCAAGTACGTTTGCAAACCACTACAAACGCCGCAACCATAACCAAATGTTAATACATAAAATAAATTTGGCAATCAAAAGACACCTTAAGCACATGCGGTATACCTCTGGAGCAGATACTTGGTAACAACTCCAGAACCCGGGGCAAGACTTGTTTTAATCCATGGTTTTACCTGGTATACAATCATCTCTAGTTAAGTAATTTCATACAGCCTGTGATAAATCTTCAAAGTAATAGGCAATGTCAGACCTGGGTTAAAATCCCCCATCCCTTCTAGTAATTTGTTGTGTCTGAATTAAAATTTCCTCTATCAATGCCAGACATCTAATTGTAAAGAACATTTGTTATTAAAAAACCTAACCTCCAAACCAAGTTCACAGGCCTTTTTAGCAACAAGACCAGCACCAAGCATGACACTGGGGTTGGATGTGTTCGTACAACTCGTAATAGCTGCTATAACAACACTACCGTGCTTAAGTTCAGCGGGCTGTCCATGGTATGAAAACTTTGCAACTTTCTCCTGTTCTTCCTTTGGCACAGCAAAGCCCTGTGGAGTTTGAATCATAAAGGTATAAGTCAAGTTACAAAGGGGCAACCTAGCATGACATCCTGATTGGCTTACTACAAAACTAATATTCAAACCTTGAATCCAACAGGGTTATCAAGACAAGCATGCCAATCCCTCTTCATATCCTTCAAAGGAACTCGGTCATGAGGCCTGTCAAAATAACAACGAAAGAACCATGGGTTAATGGGCAAGAAGATGCAGAACAGCGCATGATGACAGTAGTAAAATATAGTGCATACCTCTTTGGTCCAGAAATACAGGGTTCAACATCTGCAAGGTCCAACTGCAGATAAGATGTATACACTCTATCTTGTTGAGGCTGGATCATGAAAGTAGTTCCTTAGCCTCAAATCCAAGAATGACATCTTAAATTGCATTTTCCTTTGGAAAACTAATACTACAGGAAAGCATTACCTCATTATAGTCGACAAACATTTTATTTGCACGCAAGTACGCTTCTATCATTGCCACCTGTATTAGTCAAACCATATCATGGTAATGTCATTTTTCAATCCATGACCTAAAAAAATATTAGAACCGACTGAAACTAAATTTACAAACAAAAATAGATAAGTAAGAGGAATCTAACAGTCTCATCACTTCTTCCGGTTAACTTAAGATACTGCAATGTAACATGATCCACAGGGAAGAAGCCCATAGTAGCTCCATATTCTGGAGACATATTTGCAATAGTGGCCCTATCAGCTAATGACAATTCACCCATGCCTTCACCTATATGCATAAAGAAATGTTATCAGACCCAAACATACAACTGAAAATAAGAAAATGTGCAGTAATTTGTTCCGATTTTGTGCACTTGAAACACACTGACCATAGAATTCAACAAACTTTCCAACAACACCATGCTTCCTCAACATCTGGGTTACAGTTAAAACCAGATCAGTGGCTGTGACCCCATTGCGCAATTTCCCAGACAACTTGAATCCAACAACACCAGGCAACACCATGCTCATTGGCTGTCAATTTTGCAAAGTACAGCATAAAAGGATGAATCAAAGTCAAACATCTCAGCACCCGATTATTAAGTTTCAAAGTGAATCCAATACATATATAAATATATATTCAATATCATCCTCATATGAGGTGTACATTTTCTCCACTCAGTTCTCAGAACTGACAGTGACGGGGATAATATACATAGCTAAGTTTTTCCATAGCATTAGCTACCCATGGAAACATATTATATCAATGGAGAAACATAATAAATAAAAACCTCTTTTCTATTTTATTTTGAGTGCAGATGTAAACTTTTAAAATTGCTATGACCATCATAGATTCTAAGAGATTGAAGGAAAATGAGGTTAGCACATTATCATACCTGGCCAAGCATAGCTGCCTCTGCCTCAATTCCTCCAACTCCCCAGCCAGCAACTCCTAACCCATCAATCATTGTTGTATGAGAATCAGTTCCAACCACACTATCAGGATAGAGAATGCCATCAGTGTTAAAAACAACCCGTCCTAAGTATTCCAGATTGACCTGGATATCATCAGATAGATTATCACTTTCAGCTATGTCATTTACTACACTTAATGTTAATAACAAAAGAAAAGAATAGTAAAATTGCAAATGCTTTATGTTGAACTTCTTTACCTGATGAACAATTCCAGACCCTGGAGGAACAACAAGCATGTTAGAGAAAGCAGTTGATCCCCATTTGAGGAAAGCAAATCTCTCTTTATTTCTCTGGAACTCAAGATCCATATTGGCCTGTACTGCATTTTCCGATCTTGCTACATCAACTTGAACTGAGTGGTCAACAACCAGGTCTACTGGAACCTGGAACCAAAAGCATTGCATTAACACAATTCATAGACAGTTTTGAGGATAATTATACCAATGTGAGAAAGGCTCCAAACACAAACTTCAGTTACAAATGTACTATAACACATGATCACATCACATTTTTATAGATCATACGCTAAAAATATAAATCTATTGAAACCCACAATAGCATGTTCACCACCAGCCTGATGGATACTGTATATCTTGTTTTTTAAGGTACTCATATTCTAATAGGGTTATGGCGCAGATATCATAATTGTTTTACAAAGAATCGAGTGGGGTCACAAGAGTAATTTATGCCAGAAAAGTATGCCTTCTAGATAAAGAGGGACCATAATTCACTTTGTCGGAATGAAAATATAACACATATAAGGGATAACTACTAACCAATGGATTGATTCGGTTAGGATCACTACCAAGCTTCTTCATAGCATCTCGCATACAAGCAAGGTCAACAACAGCAGGTACTCCAGTAAAATCCTGGTAAATAAATGAGATTGTTAACAATAGAACTTTATAAAATAATAGCTAAAATAATAATATATAAACCTGTAATAAAACGCGAGCAGGCTTGAAAGGGATTTCAACTTGCTTTGGTGATGTATTCTCCCAATCAATAATCTTTTCAACATCATCCTTGGTTACTTGGAAGTTATCACAATTACGTATTGCTGATTCCAAAAGTATCCTTATGGAGTACGGAAGCTTGTCTGTGATATTTACAGGAGAATGTAAGTGTGTAACGGGATTAAATTACAGCAGTATGACAAAGTGAGTGATATCTTGAAAGCTATTTCATTGGAAATATTTATCTATAGATGTAATAAAAGAATATGCCCATCAACACTAAGAACTGGAAACAAGGCCTCAATAAACAGGTGAACCAAATCAATCGAATTAAAAATATTAATCCAATATACTGGAGAATCTGATGATGGCATGCCAGAATAAAAAACAATAGAAAAGCATATTATGTTCCAAGAGGAGATCAAACTTGATTCACATACCAATTCTCGGATCATTGAGAGCGGGTAAGCTATAGCATTTTCCAAAACTGCCTCCTCCAGGCTTTGGTAGACCGGTAAGAATGCCTTTGAAAGCATGTTCAGAAGCTGAATAGGGCAATAAGCAAAATAAATAAATAATATCAATAACCATATCATAATTAGTAGCAAAGAAATGCCTGATCAGTAATCATATCTTAAACAATTATAACACTGGATTACAACAAAATTAAATAACCAATGGAAAACACTTATTAAAACTAACAAGTCAATCAATTCCAGTTCAAACCGAAAACTAAACACTATCAAAGCAAAATCCAAATAGTGTACATGCATATGTGTCAGTAATTTAGCAAATTCGTAACATATAATTCCCAAATAAAGACATACTGAAGAAACCCAAATCAGGACAGAAAGAAGCATAATCCACATGTGAAGCAGAGCCCACAAAATATTCGCCCAAAGTAACATCCAAGACATAATAGGCTCAAGAAAGAAGAAATTTGGAGATTTTCATGTCCCAAATTATCAAACCATCTAAAAATCTCTAATTATACATTCTGCTACAAGAAAGGCTGCAAATTTCAATGCAATGCCATTGCTAATAAAGAGAAAACAAGTACTTTCTATTTTAAACCCACGTTATCAATGAAACTCCAACTATTCAATTTACAATTACAGCATTCAACAAAACAGAGCAACCTCTAACCATCACCATTCATCAACTAATCAAGCGCATAACTAAAAAACTACTAATATTTCACAATCAAGCAATCAGCCAATCACATCCATAGCCCCAACTATAACTGAAGCATGAGCAAGCAGTTAATTAGTCAACTGCCAACCAGAGCATATCCTCCATTCCATCACACTCACCATCAAAACAACAATTATATATAACAAAAAATACAGTTCAATAGACCCCTGCAATTTCTTCAAAATCACATAAAAGCCATGAATTGAATCCCGAAATGCACAAAAACAGTCACAAAAAAAGTTTCACCAAAATAACCATACCCGCAGTTGCGATCTTCCGGTGGAACTGCTCGAGCACGGGAGTGGCAGCACTCGCCTGCGCCCGGAGACGAACCGGAGACCGCCAGTCGACGCCGTGGCTCCACCGCGACCGGAGAGCCGAAGCGAAGCTCAAGGACCGGAACTTCTGGTTCACGAAGGAAACAGAGGAACGAGAAAAAGGGGAAGCTCTGGAGGTAGAAGGAGAAAAGTACCGGAGCGACGAATTAGGAGTAGCATAGCGAACACGAGAAGTGGCTCGCAAGAGCGAAGTTGAAGGAGAAGATGACATGTACATAGCTCTCTGTGTAGTATGGAGCTTCCGTAAAACCCTAGAAGAAGCTACCAGAAGAAGATGGTGAGTGGAAGCTTTTTCTCCGTGACTGAAATGAAGGTTCTGGTCTCTCTGTTATGGCCATTTTCACGTAGGTGTTATATACTGGGAGGATATAGTAGTGGAGGATGGTTCTGGCCGTTGGATTGGGGTATGTGCGGAAGTGACGGTTGAGATTGAAGTACTGGTTGTACTGGAAATGCATGTGATTATATTTTTGCTTGGCCAATAATCGAATTACTGTTTTGCTCCTATCTAATACGTGCCCCGCAAGTCTGAAAATTAAATAAAATAAATTGTCTGAAAATGGTAATTTTATTTGATTATTCGGAAATTAAGGTATATTTTGTTCTAAATGTATAATTGTTCATGCAATTCAAAGTTTCAAACCTTTTTTCTTTTTCTTTTTTTTGAAAATATACATGTAATATTGTAGGTGATTTTGTTATTTTTATTCTCATAGGGATATCATATCATAATATATAAATAATTTTAGAAAAAATATGATCCAAACGACATATCGATGACATTTAAAACAATTAAATTTTAAGTTGATTGTAAGATGTATTATTTAGAATTAGTTAATTTTTAATCGGTCGTGTATATTTATTGTATCTTTTTTCTTCATTTTTTAAGAAAACGGAAATTATATTAAGCATAAAGATATCAAATCGGAATACAAAATAAGCCAAAAGTTTGACTTACATCTACCCTTACGACCAACATCAAGTTTCGGACCTTATCCCACCCCAAGAGTCCTCTCACTGTCGATAGCTTCAAAACAATGTCACACTAGTTATGCTTAAACAAACCAAAAACAAACTAAAACAACTCAAGTAACCATCCCTCAATCGTAAATCAAATCGAACTATGCTACCTAAACTAATCCAACAACTAATAAAACAAGTAAACAAAATAAACCATGAAACAAAAGTAGGAATTAAATCGCAGCATCAACTACTCTCGGATCCAACTTTGAGACCCAAGAAACCAGTACTACACCTAACATTTGAATCAAAATACAAGAAACCTAAACCTAACCTACTAGACCCATCAGGAGACCTTTCGAACCTAACATCTTATGATCGACCACCCCACATACACAAATCAATACTAGACTCATTTCGGCGCGAACCTTGATCATACACAAACCAATACTAGACTCATTTCAGCGCCAACCTTGATCGTAGGGTCCGCTTGGTCTTCCTCCACATGCACTGTCTATTCCTCATCTTCTCCACCGTTTTCTTTCCCCTCCAACCTTAATATACTGACTATCACTGGCAATTGAATTAGAGTTTGTATATTGTATAATATGTTCTATATGTTTTTTTATATTTTAGTGTAAGGGTAAAATGTATATCAGTTGACTGATATAAAATTATATCAGTTGCAACTTAACAAAGCCAATGAGGTGATGATACATCATTTAAAATCACTAATACCCACCCCAAGTGATTTGTTGGAGCGTAGCGACTCGTCCAGATTCATGATTTTAAATTAGGTATCACCACCTTATTAGTTTAACTGATTTAACTTTATATCAGTTAACTGATGTACATTTTACCCTTAGTGTAATGACAGATATGATGATACTTTTTAGAAAAGCCACCAAGGATTTTGATCAAAAACTCAGGCTGAATCACAACATGGGTATAAAGGGGCTTCACAAGATGCTGAAATGCTATCTTCTACTTGACACAAGTATCTTTAACATGCTCTATATGATTATGAGGTGGACAAAGTAACAATCAGTGTTCTCATTTCTAAATGAGTTTATAAAGAACAATAGATGGGAAGACAAATGACACAGAGAGGCATCTGATGCATTTTCGCCGATTCAAGCGTAAGATTTTCTGACTAGACGAAAAGAAACAGATATTCATATCATAATTCATACTATATTGCATGTTCTACCAGTAAAAGTTACCAACAGCGGATGCTGAAGATTGAGGTTATTCCCACGACAAAAGTTCCGGAGTACAATTCCACATATGCTTGAAATAAGAGCCATCTATTTGCAGTACCATGAAATACGAATGGAACAGTATAGAGGATCAACTGATCAAAAATGAGATTGAGTTGTGTGCACTACAACAATAGCTCCGGCAAATAATGTTGAGTTTCATTGGTTAACATTGTCGCGTTTGGTCATTGGGGCTTGCAAAGCAAACCTGAGCATTGTGATGCAAACAATGAGGATTAGTGTCGGCGAAGCCTCGTAATAAACGAGAACTATCAAGTCGGAGGTTGCCATGTCCCTGGCCTGAAGGATTGACCGGATCCTGTTGGCTCCGAGGACCTGAAAATAACAATGCAAAACCATTAATTTGATTGGATTTTGGGTGCAAAAGATTTTCTAAATAACAAAGTGCCATTGGGGTTGGGATTTTAAATTTCCGGATAAAGGGCGTCAGTTTTGCTTCTCATTAAGTCCTAAGATTGTGTCGGTGACATAGTAAACTTACTCGGGAACTAATTTTTCTTTTGCTGCTTCTTTCTGTGAAGATTTCCTGTAATCAAAACACAAACATGTAAATACACGTAAATTTCATTCATGAACATAGTATGAGCTTGAAATTTACTAGTTGACAACAAAAACATGCGTATAAGAACACAATAACGAAACAAAAAAGATAAACATTCTAAACAAAGTAGGTGCAGCCCCCATTCAAATATGAAATTGAAATCAGAAAGAAAATATGTGAAGAAAAGAAGATAAACTATGCAATCAATACAATCCAGTTACACCGACAGCCATAATTCATAACACTCCGCTGCAACGGTTTATTTTTCATTCTGATATTTTTAGCTATATACGCACCTCAGGCCACCTGCTGCTTCAGATGCTTCCTCGACTTTGTCACCTATAAGAAGATATTTCGGCAAAGAAACATAGTCAGCACAAACAAGAAAAAAGTATTTCCTGCATCAAATATCTCATCTTTTCCTTATGTCAATATTTAAGGTTGCTCAGAGGCATATACTTGCAGCTTATATTGTCATATTGATCTGAATCACCAACCATTTTGGTTTTGGCCTTGTCCAACTAGTTCGTGCTTCACAGCAGATACAAGCATATATTCAACTACGCACAAAATTGTCACCTGATCCCCGTGTTATGAACGTAAGAAAAACTGAGCTCGTGACCCAAGCTCTCATTGGATCTTCAGTCGCTAAGTTTGATGCAATGAATGATATAACTGAAAAACAACCCTGAACTAAGGTAATTCAGCAATTATCTTGCCAAATAAATGCAATACCTTCTGGAGCAGTTGGAAATTGTTGAATGAAGCTTCTCAAGTCTGGACCTCCAACTTTATCTATATGCATGGAGAACAAATATTAATGATGACATCAAAAATTAACGGAGATGTGAAGAAGAATTTATAAGATAGAAGCTGACTGGTGTTGATGCCCTTGTGTGATCTCCCTTCTTTTGCTCTCCTTTCCTCTTCTTCTTCTTTCTTCAGAACTTTAAAAATAAAATACAATGCTTGTTAATAATATCTTTGTACAAAGAATAAATGGATTATAAGGAAGATCAATCTTAAAGTCACGCCATCAACTCCATACCATTAAGTATGTCAAATCTAAACGAAGTCAGCAAAGGAAAAAAAGAAACAGAAAAACAGATCTTTGACAGATCGTTTGTTCCAGCTTCTACTGAAGAACCATTATTAACAGTTATAAGCTCTCCCACAGTTGAACACTTGAACTGTTGATAAACCTTCAAACTTTACAATGCAATTCACAACTTTCATGCCTTCATTTGATTGTGAAAACTATAGTTGAAACTTGGATATTCTAATAGTCACAATCCAGGACTGTGACCAAGTATAATTTACAAATGCTTTTTCACGATCCTCCAAGAGAACAAATAGAGGATTAATATTGCCATAAAACATCTTCCAACCACCAACAAACCATCAATTTCAGAGGTTAATTATCAACAGGAATGATTAGCAAGCAAGTAGCACAAGACAACAATAACAACAAAAACATGAAGGCAGAAGTAACACGTACGAGCAATATTTTGTTTAACTCGTTCACGCCTAGCCTCCAGTTCCATCATCTCCTGTAGGGGAATGAACAAACTTTTCAAAAGAGGGTCAAACATTTTCGAGCAATATGCAACCCAATAGAGTTAACTGCTTCTAAAAGCAAAGTGACTGATATAGTAAAAAAAGTGCAAATGGATTATTACCAGAAATCTTAGGATGGACTAGAATAGGTATAAAAAAAATAAACAAGTTGATGGCAATTATTGAGTAGGTACTATTTAATCTTGTTTGAGCGATGCAGAAAAGAGTGATAGAGATAAACAATTCCAAATTTGGAGTTAACTTTTGACATTCTAACTTCTACCTTAGCAATCCATAAAAGCTACAGATAATGCTACTCGCATGCCTGCATTCCAGAACATGAGGCCTGCTACGTTCTAAATCTCATTTTGGCTAGCAAAGTGAAACGTACTAAATCATTGTTGTAATTACATATTTTCATGTACCACAGTGGAAAGCATTCCAGATCAACTAAATACAGGACACCTTGTGTCATCAATAAACAAACTGTGGAAAGAAAACTGTGCAGTGAACGTATTCCTAAGACAATTTATGGCTTCAACGTTTGCTAATCCAAACTTGAGTAAATCTGAGAGTTATTGTCCAACATTCTGACCAGTGTCATACAAATTACGTATCATTCAACTAACATGTCTAATGTAAAAAGACTATTCCGAATTTGGAAACTTAATTAGATCAAACCATAGAGTAAGGAGTTAACCAATGGTAGCTCCCACCCTTCACAAGAAAACAGATAGTAGCAAATGTATAACTCATTTATAGTACAAGCATATCCGCGCGCGCACACACACACAATATGCCATTTCTTGTATGATCTCTCTATAAGGAACCAATTCAAATAAACGTCATTTTACAAGAAAACAGAAAGTAATAGCAAATATGTATATATCACTATGATACAATATCATTCAACGGAAAATAGTTGAGGAACGGGAAAGGAAGAGAGGATTGAGGGACAACGACAAGAGAAATGGTTTTACTTTACCTCTGGGGTTGGAGCTCTTTTCCGTTGCCCATTTAGCCAACATATCCATTCAACTACAATGATCGAATTGTAGAAAACCATTATGAATTTAAAATAAATTATGCTCAAGGAGCGATTTCTGGTAAAAATCTGGTTTGGTCAATCCATTTTTAAAAACCTTCGGTGAGCAACATTGATTTAGTTCTAGAAGTATGCAAAGACAATACAATAAAGCAAAATTTATGCATATTATTTTGCAATAAACTCCATAATAACTAAAAGCATGAATATAAGTAAGTCAGTTACAGAATTTCAGTTTTAAAAAAATTGCCTCAGAAGCTTACCTGGAATGGCGGTTGGATCATCCTCACCTTTAAATATTACCCATCTTTTCTCTTTCACTGTGACAACAACAATATGACGCATAAGATTGACCAAATTGTTGACAATTCCACAGCACAAAAAGAAAGAGGAAAACAAACTTAGCCTGAATTATAAAGGCAAATAAGCATTTTACTATGACATATCAGTGCACTTAAGAATCAACTTATCATTCTAACTGAAATTCACAAGATGACAAAGTTGTGAAAATTTCAACCATCGGTGTACAAAGAAAATAAATGTTGTGTAGAATTTGTATAGCAAAGATGACATGAGGGAGATGAATGGAGTGAAGAAGTAAACACAAGAAGATGGCAAGGTTCAGCCGCAGAAGATCGACAATCGCACCCCATACGCCCAAATGGGCAATCCTGTACTCAGTATCTTGATATGTTGAGTAGAATAAACCTTCACTTATAATTAATGGGTGTAAGATACGACATGGAAACAGACAAAATTAAATATAAAAAAGTCACTCTCACTGACTGTTACAACCCTTTAACTTGTTCTGTCTATCAGATCCCTAGATTAACTCCAAACTAAAATCTTCACTTCCACAGTTATCTAAACTAAATGAGTAAATGTCATGGCCCAAAAATGCTAAGTATAGGATTCGTGAAATTCATATTGATTGCTCTTTATTTTAAACCATTTTGGAACCAACCAAATGCTCAAACATTAAATAAAAAATAAAAACCAATCCATCTTCCCTACAAACAAATATGCATTCATAAATACCCAAATTATGAAGATTATTTAAGTTATAACCCAAATACTTAGCAGATTACAAAGGTACCCAATACCAAATAGATTGCAATTTAGCAATTCAAACACAATCCAATTCGGAAAAAAATGCACAATTAGAGCCCGAAACAGTCTAAAGTTGAGTAATTTACACAAATTGTTGGAAACCCAGTAAGCAAAACTGCTAAAATATTTGATTTGAGAGAAGGAAGAAACCAACTTACTGATACCATCGATCTCCTCTTTCCTGGTGAAGTATCGGTTTCCTAATTTGTCGACTCCGGCGAGACTCCGGCCGCTGATATAGCTAACAATCCTGGAGAACAGCTTCGACATTGTCGCTCGCCTCTTCTCTTTCGATACAAAACTAAATTAACCGGAAAACCATTATCGAGTTCCAACGGACGAATCGAAGCTTTGTTCAATTTCGTGTGCTGCGAAATGATTCAGAAATCAGAATGAGTGCCTCGGCGGTTCGATTATAGGAGGAAACAGAGAAAACCGGGTCTCGTTCGGGTGCGGTTGATTGGATCGGACCCGATTCATTCACAACACTGATTTTTTAATGAATTAATGCATATTATTTTTTCATTTTTTTTTTGGAAAATAGATTATCACCCAAAAAAAAAAAACAATCTCAATTATGTTTAAAAATAAATCTTAACTTCTCTTTTTGAACGTTTGAAGTTTTTAAAATTGAAAATTCTAGAGATTCTGTTGTAACTAAAATATGAAGATTTGAATTAATTTTTTCGTTGAATAATTGTTGACGTTATACTTATATAATGATAGAAAATGATACATAAGTATTGACTCCAAAATTTCAAAAACACAATTGTAAATTTGTGTTTTTCTCTTTCTAGTCACCTAAAAAAAATAAAGTAATTAATCAATTAAAATATAATCATTCCAAAATATTGCTCTTTAAGGATTTATCCAATCTACAAACACTTTTTCTTTCTTTTTTAAAGTAAGTGTAACAAACTAAAACGGAAAAATGAAATAAAAACGAGATTAAAGAGTAATGTTATATGTCTCAAATATAATACAAAATAATGTGTCAATGAATGAACAATATATTTGTCACCTCAAATTGTACAAAATTTGGGACATTTAGTATTTACATTAGTGTACATGAAACATATCCTACACAAGAATACAAGGTAAAACAGATAAAAAAGAAAGAATAACAAACAGAAAAGCAACAAACACAACAACAAGAGCTATCAAGCACAGAAACATCTAGCTTTAACAGCAGGACACAAGATCTCCAGCAGATCTGATGGAGACAATATGTGAGCAACTTTCTCTTACTACACCACAATCTTTGATCTTGAGTTCCCTGAGATGGTTCATTCCTTGTGGCAGAGACACCAACTTGGGGCACCTTATGATCTTCAGTGTTTGGAGAGATGTGAGATTGTGCAGCCAATCCGGCAGCGCTGCGAGCTTCTCACAATCTTTGATTTTCAAGTATTGTAAAGTTCTTGCACATCCCTGAATCCACTTAGGCAAACCCTCCATCAATGCCAGTCCTTGAATTGTCAAGGATCTAAGACTTGGCAGCTGCAGGACATCATGTTCTTGCTCATCAAAATCGAGATTTTCGCAATCTTTTACGTATAGAACCTCCAGAGCAGGTAAGTAGTAATTGATGCCACTACTAGAATTACCACAAGTTGGAAACAGAGAAACCAAAGTTTTACAATCTTGAACAATCAGTGTTTGGAGGGATGTGAAGTGCACTTCCTTCTTCCCTTCGAAGAAGATTTCAAGATTCTCACAATCCGAAAACGCTAAGAAATGAAGGGAATCGAAGACTTCAAGACTCTTGATCAGCAAATGCTTCTGTTTTGTGGATATCCATAGCCATCTGAGATTAATAAGCTCTTCTATACTCGTAAGAGATTCTTCGAGTTGTGTGCATCCGGCGAGCAACAATGTTTCCAAGTAATGCAGCTTGCAAATAGACTTTGGAAGTCTCTTCAATCTTCTGCAACCGCGCAGATCAAAAGATCTCAAATGTTTTAGAGCACCAACACTATTTGGCAACTCCTCAAACACCGAATTAGCTAAGCACAAGACCCTTAGGAGGTTGAATTTGGAGATGCATGCCTTTGAAAATGTAGCCCCAAATGCTTCATTTGGTACTAGCACTGTCCGGATGGCATTACTAGAATTTGCTGAAAAACTCTGCACTTCAAAACACACATGCCTAGTGTTCTCAGATATGAGTGTGTTGTTAACATCAATGGTTGCGAACTCTTCTTGTCCGAGTGAAATTGCAAGATTGCGCATCAGATCATGCATTTTAAAGCTACTATACCAGGAATGCTCTTTAAAATCTTCAAAGAAACCTCTAGATAGTAACTCTTGGATATACTGCTTACCAACTTGCTGGGGGTTTTCATTTGTCCTTGAATGAAGAAGCCCATGCGCCATCCAAAATGAGATCAACAACAAATCTTGGAAGAAGTAATGCTTCGGAAAAAGTGAACAGTAGAGAAAACATTGCTTCAAGTGACCTGGCAATTGATTATAACTCAATCTTAGAGAGTTCAAGATTTCATTGTCGCCATCTTCTATCTGCCACATTTCACTATTTCTCACCCATAACCACTTATGTTCACTCGACTCTGAGAACAACAGACTCGCTAAACATTTTACCGCCAAAGGAACACCGTCGCATTTTCTCACTATGTCATCCCCAATCCTCAAGAGATTTTGATCCACTGCACGCTGGTCAGAAAATGCAAACTTCTTAAACAAAGAAACACAATCCTCGTGAGGAATGCCCTTCAAGTTAAGCGCACCAACAGTACCCACACACGAACCAATGGAAGTGATACGGGTAGTAACTACAATCTTGCTTCCTCGAGCACCACATGATAACAGCGCTTTGAGTGTCAACCATTTGGCACGATCCACATTCCACAAATCATCCAAAACAAGTAAAAAGACTCTATCTCTCAAAGCACTTTGAAGGACAGTTTTCAACTGTTCGGAATTCAAGTTATCAACTTCCATTCCCCTCAAAACCGATTGGATTATTTTTATCATCAACATCTTGACATTGAACTCTTCTTCGTCGCCCAATGTCACCCAAATTGTGACACCAAAATGCTCAGCAACCCTTTCATCATTCCAAACCAGTCTAGCTAATGTAGTTTTGCCTATACCTCCCATTCCAACTATAGGGATTACAGAAACATCTTCAACAGAATCCAACAGAAATTGGATAATTGCATCTCTTTCAGTGTCTCTTCCAATAGCAAGCAAAGTATTATCATAAGAATCCAAAACACCCCCACCCAAAACCCCAGAGAGCCCAGATTGGCGAGCTAGTTCAAATTGAGCTTTGTCAGCTGCAATCTCATCGAGTCTAGCCCTAATTTCCCTAATTTTGTGACCAATTCTGAAACGATATGAGATCGGATTCGAACCAGAAAAGAATCGGCTCACCTTCCTGTTGATGCCGCCGTGAGATTTGATAACCTGGTTGTGCAAAGCTTGGTACGCGAAATCGTCGAGCACGTCCTCAGCCTCGTATAGCACATCTCTCAGGCGTCTCAGCCAGATGGTGTTCCGGCGGTTGGTGGTGGCCTTGTGTTCGTCGTCGGCCTCAGAGAGGACGGCACTGATGCAGGACAAGAAGGTCTCGAGCCTCTTGAGATCGCTCTCGAGACCCCAAGCTAAGCAGAATTCTTTGACGGCGAGAGAGGCTACTGTGCCCAGAATTTTCTCAGCGTAGCTAAACAGAATCGAATCCGCCATTTTTGCTTTGCAGAAGAAGTAGGAGCAAGTTGAGCGTGAAATCAACGATGATTCAGAATATCAATCAGAGAGACAGTGAGTGGGTCGAAGAGATTTTTTTTGAACAGGAGTCGAAGTGAATTTGGGAGAAGAGTGATTAGGAATATTACTGCAAGTAAGCTGCTATTACAACTTACAAATAGGAAACACAGCGAATTCGTAACACTTCCTCTTTAGTACATTATTGGAAAAAAAATTTATAGATAAAGAAAAAGAGTACATTATTATATTTTTTTATATGCTTTACACATTGAAAATTTATCTCGCTAAAAATCTTACCGCAAAGAAAAAAAATGTGTAGTATTCGTTGACTCTCATCTTAAGAGAACAAAAGCTATGACTTAAACCTCATTTCAATTGATTTTCTTTAACTAAAACTATATCGTTTGAGATAAAGTCAATTAGAGTTAATTTTTTTATTAAATATGTTACTCCCTCCGTCCCAAAATGAGTGTATAGTTTCAAATGAATTTTTGTCTCAAATGAGTTTCCACTTTCTTGTTTTAGGAAGTTATTTATGCATGAATTGTCAATAATATCCTCACAATAAGTTAGTTAGTATTCATTAACACATGACAATAATGATACAAGAGTACATATACTACACTAACTAACTTCTCCCTAATTTTTCTCAAAATAGAAAGGAGGACACTCATTTTAGAACGGAAAAAGTATTTTGGATGTCAACGACTCAACGTGGCATAAACAAGTTATTATTTAATTATTAATTAAGTTAAATTGCATCAAATTATCTTGTATTTGAATATAATAACTTTGTACTTTGAAAATAGGCTCATAACTGCAACTCTACACATACTTTCGTTTATTAGCATTGTCATTTAATTTTAACAAAAATTATGTTGGTCTCTCATCATGTGTGAGACATATGACCTAATTTTTATTGAAATTTTAAAATTACATTTTTTATTAGTACATTATAATTCTTTTCATCTTATACCTTCAAATTTTTCGGTAACTCATACACACTTTTCCATGAAGTTTTTCAAAAATCAATTATTTTTAATGAAAAAATAAGTTTTTTGCCACCGAGAAGTTTGAAATTTTGGAGTTTTTGGCACTAGTAATTTCGAATTTTCCCTTTCCCGCACCCAAAAACTATCATCATTTTGTTACTAAAAAAATGTTATTAATTAGATAAAAGATCCAATTTGATCCATAAACTTTCGTGTTTTTGACTTAATTTAGCCCATGAATTTTTATACGGTCCAAAATGGTTCATGAACTTACAAATATTGACTCAATTTGATCCCTAAACTTTTAACATAAGCTATGATGGAAATGACCATTTTGGGTCAATATTTTAAAATTCAGAAACCATTTAGGGTTAATATTTAAAAATTTATGGACCATTTTAGGTTAAACAAAAGTTCATGGACAAAATTAGATCCAAACGCAAAAGTTTAAGGACCATTTTGGGTAATAAAAAAAATTATCTAAACCTTGGGGTTTTAGAGCGGAACCGCACTTTGACAGATGACACATTTAAGCCGTTTGACCGCACCCAAACTAATCATCATTTGAAATTTTTTCACAAGTTAAGAATTTCACATATTTCCAATAGTGTGTTGAGTGGAGATCGAATCCGAGTCCTCTTCCCATTCACGCAACATGTGTTAAAAGAAACTGAGAATTAAATTATGTCCAAACCTGAAAATTCAATGACCAAATTAAGTCGTTTACCTACTAATTTCTTTATATTTTGAGATGGATAGAGTAATAAAAGCTAGGGGTAATTGTGCATGAACCTCTTGTACTTTACACGTTTTGCACACGAATACCCTAAAGTTTTATTTTAACTTTTGACTACCCTGTACTATGCCGGGGGGTCTCTCCGTCACGGAATATTCTATTTTTAACAAAATTTCACTTTTTTTGAACATGTGTCATGCACATGACCTTATTTTTTTCTTCAGAAATGCTCGTTTTGTCCTTCTTCAATATTCAAGAACACGTGAGTGTTTGAAGTTTTCGGCTAGTTTCTAGAGACCAATTATCGATGGAAACTGCAAAAACTCGCCAAAAAAAATCAAAAACTCGCCGAAAACTTCATAGGCTTGCCGTAATTTTCAAAAACCTGCCGAAAAACTCAAAAATCAAACGTGTAAAGTATAGGGTAGTCAAAAGTTAAAATAAAACTTTAGGGTATTCATATGCAAAACGTGTAAAGTATAGGGGATTCATGTGCAATTAACCCTAAAAGCTAATCCAAACACTCAAACTACACCCTGCTCCATGTTACTTTGACCCGCACCTGTTTAAGATAAGCCCAATCCTGGTACCAAACAGAGACCAGAGCACCACTTTGCTCCATGTTTCAAGCTTCCACTCCATACGTCTCGTTTATTGTATTTTCCTCCGCTTTCTCCTTCACTTTTCTTCCAGAAAAAAACCAGAGTAATGAATATGAATAAATGGGGATAAAAAATCTTCCTTTTTGGTACTGCGGCTGCGAACTTAATACCACTCCTCTACTCTCTCTTCACTCTTCCCGGTAAGCTAAATCCAACACTCCTCTCTATGCAAATACAATCATTTCACGTTTAAATTCCAGATTCAAATCGTTTTTTACAGAGACCCCTAAAATAAAAACCATGTCTTGCTCCAATCTAGCCATCTGGGTCTCCTCCAAATCCCCATTCCCCAACAAATCCGCCGCCCATTTTCGGTTTCCTCGTATCTTATCCCCAAATGGTCTATCTCGATTTTCACAAATTCGCTGCGGTCTCCGGGAGCTCCGGCAGCGGATGGATTCGGTGAAGAACACCCAGAAGATCACCGAAGCTATGAAGCTCATCGCCGCCGCGAGAGTCCGGCGAGCTCAGGAGGCTGTGATTAGTAGCCGTCCCTTCTCTGAGGCTCTTGTTGATGTTCTATTCAACATCAATGAGTATCTTCGATCTGAAGATATAGATGTTCCTTTATCGGAAGTTAGGCCTGTGAAGAAAGTTGCTCTTGTTGTTGTAACAGCTGATCGGGGACTTTGTGGGAGTTTCAACAATGCTGTGATTAAAAAAGCCGAGTCCCGGATCGCTGAATTGAAGGATCTTGGGTTGGATTACACTGTGATTAGTGTTGGTAGGAAGGGTAATTCTTATTTCAAAGCTCGGCCTCATATTCCGGTTGATAGGTTTATCGAAGGAGGGGGGTTTCCTACTGTAAAACAAGCTCAGGTGATTGCAGACTGTGTTTTTTCGTTGTTTGTTAGCGAAGAGGTCGATAAAGTGGAGCTTGTGTTCACTAAATTCACTTCGTTGGTGAAGTCTGATCCGGTGATTCGGTCGTTGCTTCCTTTGTCTCTGAAAGGAGGGGTCTGTGATGTGAATGGGAATATTGTTGATGTTCTGGAAGATGATGTCTTTAGGTTAACAACCAAGAAAGGGAAATTGACTGTGGTGAGGGATAGTGTGAAGAGAGAGAAGGCGGAAATGACGCAGCTTATGGAATTTGAGCAAGACCCGGCTCAGATTCTTGATGCTCTGATTCCTCTCTACTTAAATAGTCAACTGTTGAGAGCATTGCAGGAGTCTCTTGCTAGTGAGCTTGCTTCGAGGATGAACGCTATGAGTACTGCAACTGATAATGCGGTTGAGTTGACACAATCTCTTTCGATGAAATACAATCGAGAACGACAGACGAAAATTACGGGGGAGATACTGGAGATTGTTGCTGGAGCTGAGGCACTTTCATAGTTTGATTCATTTGGGTAAATTTTTGTAACTCTCCATATGCTAGCTATACAAATATTCACTTGCACCTTTGTTCTAACCACATCTTTAGTGATTCATATTGGAAACAGGAAATATTATTTTGGATTTTAAAAGAAATAAACACTTGTGCTGGCATAACTATGTCTCCTGCTCTTTATGTGTTCACATTTCTGTGTTTTGCTCAATCACTTATCATGTATCCTCAGTTAGGTTTATGATATCCTGATAAAATTCAAACTAGTTGTGCACGGATCAGAACCAAACCCTTAGTGTAGTTTTTATTTATTTATTTGAAGTTCTTGTTGCAATGCTTGTTATCTGTGAATGTAATTCCTTATAATGTAATTGAAGATGTACTCCTCTGACTATTGATGTAGACAGTTAAAACTTAAAACATACTCTCTCCGTCCCAACTCCAAAAACGAGTGTCATGTTTCTCTAGAATTTTTGTCCCAAAATAAGAGTCATCTTTCCTTTTCTAGTTAGCTAGTTATACATAAATTGTGAGTGGCATCCTTATAACAAGTCAGTTAGTACTCCTTAACATATAATCATGAGGATACAAGAGTAAATATATCACACTAATTGACTACTCCTTAGTTTTTCTCAAAATAGGAAGACACTCATTTTGAGACGGAGGGAGTAGTCAGTATTGTTGGGGGATTGATGTGCTTTGTGTTTTTTTACAAATCTCAAGCTCATTCATTTCTTTTTCCCTTCTTAGTACAGATAGTGAAGTTGATTGCTTTCTTGATTGCCTCTTGTCCTTGACTCTACTACTATCCCACATTTATCTAATGTTCTGATTCATGGGCTAGACCCAACCTTGGTTCAACCCTCCGGACACCAGAAATATGTGATATTTCTTCACTGCTTACTTTTGGAAAGAAAGTTCCAAAATTGGTACTGGGAATGAATTTCCTTACTGCCCGGGAGTGGATTGGGGATCTGATAGTGAAGCTTGAAGTTCATTTTGCATAGCTACAAGTTTTCACTATTTCGGTGTTGGAAGTTTTGTTTCCTTGAGCTGTATACGCATAGATATTCCAGTTTTAGTTCTGAGCACAACTTGTGGTAGTATTTGTGCAAGTCTCTTGAGGACTAGGAACCAGAGTTTACTCCCCTAGGATGTTGCATTGGTATGAAGTCAGAGTTTACTCTCCATGGAATGCTAGCTTGGTGGAGTATAGTCAGTCTACTCTGTCCTAAGACAACTTTGATAATTGTTGTCTGTAGAATTTCTTCTGGAAAATAGGGAGACGTGCGGCTAGAGGTTGCAATTCGGATTTTGAATTGGATTCAAAACAATTTTTTTTGGATTTCGATTGAAAAAGAGTAATCCAAATCCGATCCAAAAGAGGTTGGAATTGGACCGGATTGGATTGGATAAAAATTAGCGGATTTGTCCAATTCGATCCGGTCGGTTATGTTGCAAGCTAAATCCGATTTTATCTGAAATTTTGATCGCATTTGGATTGGATTTCGGATCCAAGTAGATTGAGCACTATGTGTGGTACTATGGGGAAGGATTTAATTTAGTGTAAAATTAAAATTGAGATTTACATCAATGGTATTATTTGTTCTCATAATCGATTCTTGATAGATTTAGTAGTTGTTTGGTAAGTTTTGTGGAGGTTAAACAATGTTTGTTGATGTACAGGTGTAATTACAATAAGTACCCCTGAAGTTAGGAGTAAAAACAGTTAGCACCCTAAATTTTGGTCTGAAATATTAAACACCCTTAAAGTATCAAAAGATCTTTCCATCAGTTAAATCTAACGGAAAATGTCACTATTTGGTCATTGCTAGGCACATGACCAATTTATTTTCTAAAATTTCCAAAATGCCCTTCCCTTACCTCATC